>JAOTQE010115388.1:0-12935 GCA_025631205.1 Nesometra sesokonis
CAATGGAGAAAGCGATGGAGATAAAAAGAGTGGGAGGGGGGGGGGTCAGATTTGCGAGCGAAGTGAAAAACTTCGGCTGAGCGCCAGGAACCGCCGACGAAGGCCCCGGTCGGCACCCAGGGGCCGAAGGCCCGGGAAAATTTGCATTAGGGGTTGCCTCTGGTCTGGATCTCTCGCACAGGCTGGGGAAACTGAGAAAATTATAGATAATGTCACACCAAGAAGCCCACTGTAGTAGGCTTTAGTGTAGATTTGCGATGTCATATATACAGATATTTGAAGAGCTTTTGGAATAGATTTTGCAAAGTTGAACACTAGTTTACATCATTAACGATGGCTGGCTTACAATTCATGCAATGCTATAATATATTTCTGCAAATATCAAGCTTTTAAACATTTATTTCTCAAAATTTTAGGGGGTCAGAACCCATCCCCTTCCCCTCCTCTGGATGCGCTCTTGAAATGTTAACGAAAAATGCACAAACCACGATCTCACAGTCCTGAATCAACTCTAATCAAGATCCAAACGATTTTGCTCAGACCTTATATAGAGGGAAATTTATTCTTCTGTTTGCCTTGATTTATCTCCTTGCCTCTCATCCATATTAACCATCTTACAGAGATTGGTGTATCTGATATTATAACATGGTTATCAAACTTCCATATTGTCCACCTGTAGAAAACATTTTAAACATTACCATTTAAAATGACAATGTTCAAAATCTTTTTGATTATTTATTTTGAAAAAATATATATGTGATGACCATGGCACAAGAAATTAGGGTATTTTAAAAATATACCCATAATTTTGCAAGGTTACATGATCATCAAAAGGCTAGAGGCTTTTTCTTAGCGTAAACAACTTCAACTATTAAGCAATTTTTGATACACATTTTCAAATTCTTGACTTTGATGCATACTTTAATACGAGCGAGTTAATTTCAAAATCAATGGTGATGGTTTTTGGTCATTTTTAGAGGTAATACTTCTTTAATCACTGTTGTAGATTTCTGTTTGTTTCGTGGTTTGACGTTGTATATGCTTGTATGGGATCTATTTTTGTTAATTCATGAGTATTATGCTAGAAATTTCTATCAGAACAACGATCAGAGTAAAAACAAGTTCTATATATAGGGTCTGCATTCAGCTTTAAAGCAAACACTAGTGTGTACATTTTTATACTATAGTAATTCTATCGTATTTCGCGGACGTGGGAGTTATGTGGGGGAGTACACTGTACATAGTTGCGAGTGACTTGCCGTCTTTCATGCTTAGTATTAGATTGCGGAATGCCTCTCGGGATGTTTGTTACATTGTATATGCATATAGAATTAATACTGTGTATTATCACCGACACATTTGATGATAAATAAACAAAACGAATGAAATATGGTCAAACACGTGAGCTGGCTGCATGAGCGAATGCTCGGTTTTAAGTACCTGGCTTAAATTTGCCTGCAATGCTAATAAAATAAATTATGTAATTTATTTTTTTTTGTAAATTAGGCATAAATACAGTTGACGAACGCTCCTGTAAAGATTAGCTGTTTTAGATCTGGAAAATTTACCTTCATGACCTTGATTAAAAGAGGAAGTGACACTGGTAATTAAAACCATTGTAAAATAAATAAAATTATTGGCGTTCATTATCAGACGTCACACTTCAAAATTCAGTACTGAATATCAAATCAGACGACACAATATTTATAAAATTACACACACCAACGAAATCTTTCGTGACAGAAAATATGACATTCGAATGAGTGTCTAAAAAATATACAATATATGTTATCGTATACTATACACCATTAAAGGTTTAGACAGGATTGTAAAAAATGTGGATTAAATACAAGAAATAATAAAAAGATTTAATAGATGGAACACATAGATATGTCAAGCATTGGCTTCACCAAATGTAAACCATGTTGTCATGTTTTATTTGTTAGCTTGATCTTATTGTTCTCATTTCGCTATCGGTTAGTGCCTTCATATTTGTGCCATCGCATAACCGATTGTTGATGTTTGCCTTAGTTACGGTACAACACCCGTCACTGGTGTTGTACAGAAACATCGATGTTATTCTTTGAAGATTAAAGGCGCGTCCAGGAGGGGTATTGGATTGGACTGAAAAAGTTCGGTGTGATACACCAAGGATAACCCATAAAGTCCAAAGATTTGTTTTCAGTGGGGTCCTGGTTGTGATTGGGCAATACACCGGAAGACAATCCCTACAATTGTCCGAATATACTGCATTTTCTAAGGTGCGCATGAGTCATGTTGCACACGGGGAAACGGCTTAACGCCTCGAACCCCATTGTATTTTGATAAGCAAGAAAAAATTCCCAAATCTTCATATTCATACATTTTTATACCTCGGAATGGGATGATTGAGCACCCTAAGCAGTCGCCTGGATACGCCACACATGGGCGGCGGATGAGGGGGATGGGGGACGCATCCCCCAGTGATAATTTAGGGGGGGGGGAATAGTTCCCCCCCCCTGAAATGTCACTCCAACTACAAATTTCACAATTGAAAAGAGCCAATAACGTATTTTTTTGCTCATCAAAATGTAACCGGACTGGGGTAGCTGAGAAAAAATTAACCTCGCCCACTCCCCCTAATTCAAAAATGTTCCGCCGCCCCTGACGCCACTGCTTTGGAGGTGCCCCCAAAATTACAACCAGAACCTCCACAATCCACATTGCAAGAAAGAAGGTCTACCGCGCTTCCACAGCCTAATAACTCCGATTTGAATAAAACAAAAACCAATTTTCCAATGTTATCCCAAAATTAGACTAACCATCTTGGAAATAAAAAAACATCAAATCCGTTAAAAAAAATTGAGATTATATATGACCATTCTTTGTACAGTTGTAAAAATGTTGAAAAGTTTCGACGACCCTTTAAAAAACACAATCTTCTTACTCTCTATTCAAAAACATTAACGATAGGCCAGAGGGCTTTTGAATTTTGTTACGATTCTAAAACAGATATGTTTACATCATATTCTTGTTATTTGATTAACTACGCACACTAAAATACATAATAAATAATTCCTCACATAATAAGTTAAAAATAAATACTGTACAGATACTTCTGATTGAGTCCGTAGCGTATATAGCTGTTTTGTCAGAAAAAGGTCTCAGTATTCTTTTTGTAATTCAGTAAGACTTAAATGTGTAAAATCGTAAATTATTTCTTAAACTTCAATGAATAATTCATATGCATAATATTTTAATCGAGTTAATCACTGTTACATTTACTGTTAAACGTGGTTTATGTAGAAGAATATAAAGGTCAGATAGATTTAAACGAGATGTTAAATTAATTTAAAAGTAGAAACGATTAAATGAAAGTGTTCTAAGACTCCAGAACAACGAACGGACGATGGATATAAACTGGATGATGATGATGATGACGATGATGATGATGATGATGATGATGATGTTGGTGATGATGATGATAATGATGATGATGGTGATGATGATGATGATGATGATAATGCTGATGCTGCTGCTGCTGCTGCTGCTGATGATGATGATGATGATAATGATGATGATGATGATGAGAATAATGATGATGATGATGATGATGTTGATGATGATGATGATGATGATGATGATGATGATGACGGTGATACTGACGATGAGGAGGCGGAGGTTGATGATGATGATTATCACGATGATTATAATAATGATGATGATGATGGTGATGATGATGATGACGATGAGGATGTTGATTATAATGATGATGCTGATGATGGTGATGATAATTATTATGATGTTCATGCCTGAGGTGATGATGGTGATGATGATGATGATGATGATAATTCATCCCTGTAGAAGAAAATAAATATAAACCAAAGCCGTAGCTAAGAAATGGAAAAGTGCCGAAACAGCAAGGCTAAAAGTTGGGCTTTTGGTAGTAAAATAATGTTGGGGGGAAACACATTATGAAGAAGGTTGTGAATTTCAGGCGAGGCGAGATTCTCGTCTACCACACCTGACTACGGTCTTGTGAACATTAATAGGCCAGAATAATTTTACCTGAAAAATAAATACCGGTAATAATTCAACTCGATGGGATTGACCTATTTCCGCATCACCATGAACTAAGAAAGAACTTTCTAAGTAACACAACATTGTATAACTATGATTCATTTCTCTGATTAACGATAACAACAAAGAAACAGTGTAAAAAACACAAAATTATTTTATAAAATAGTAATCGTTTCTGGTCCAAGTATACTCACTATGACGTCATACTTGTCTATATTCCCCTTTTCCAAGGGCAGTGACTCAACAGAACAACATAAGTTCCCATTACTTTTTTTCACCCCCGCATACATTTAGTAAAATCATGAATACATTACAATACTTTATTGTTGTTTTCATAGTGTTTGTTTACTCGGGCTAAATCGATTTACCGTACCTGTGAATCATTGTTAAATGTATATGGATCATTTTAAAATTATAAGTGTCACAGCAATACCCTTTTAGTTAATTTTTTCTTCTAATATAACAGTATTTAAACAAAGTAATTTGTGAAATGAGATGGTTTCTTATAAACAGGTGGACTTAACAGGAAATTAACAGGCTTGATCCCCACCCCCCCTCCCACCCCCACCCACCCCACCCTCCAATTGTAAAGTTGACATGGAAAAGTATATCCAATTTCTGTAGCTCTAACGGCAATGTAGGGGCCTACATAGGTTTATAGATGTAATGTGTAAAGGAACACCACGACGAAATACAGGGCATGTTAGTGCCACTACGTTTTCTCTTATAAGAGTTAAATCGGGGCTAATAATAATAATAATAATAATAATAATAATACTTTCCGACAATCCTGACTGTGTGCTCTTACAACCTAAAGATTTTAGACCTATAGATTCAAGATTCAAGATTCAAGATTTTTATTGCTACTGAAGCCAGCTTTGGGCTATTATCCGCTTCAAATTACAACAGTACATAAGACAATACTTAACAATAAATATATACAGTGTAATTGTACATAACAAATTATGTAGTTTTGAGAGGTTCAATATTACACTATCGAACCGTTTTGAGTCAATATTGAAATGCCATGTAACTATGTTGTGAGATTTTTAAAAATAGCACATTATACCAAAATTTGGCATGCACTTTTTTACGCAGTTTTCAAAAACAAAATGGCCGACCAGAGAATACATTGCCATGCATGGTATTATTTTGAAGACGATTGCTTACTGAGCATGTAATTTCATTACACAACGTTTAATGAAAAATAATTTCCAATTTCCATGTCGTTTAATAAAATATTGGACACTAAAAGTGTTTGAATTTTGGATTTTTGAATTTTGAATAAAGCAATTAATAAAAAAGTAGTCATATGACCTATGAGGTCAAAAGTAAATTTAAATTTAATATCTTATTAGCAGGACGTATTTTAATCATTAGGCCTAGTTATAATGACTATTGATTATTTTTGTGGATACGAAACGGAACCATTACTGTACTTGCTATGACAAAAGTTAACTCGTCTTCGACTCTTTCAACCTTTTTTCCAAAACTCATACAATATTTTTTTGGTATACCCCTCAAAGGCATAACTAATAAACTAATAATAAACTTGCTCATTTTGAAATTATATAACATTAAAAGGTATACATATATCACAACGCGAAATAAGTAACAATGAACTGTTGGGGAGTTATCAAGGGTGAGCTACAGAATTTCAGCAAGGAGAATGAAGTTAGCTGGCCACAGCCAAAAGCACCAGGAGCCACCGGCCATCAAATGCTATGGGAGCCAATACACCAGTACCGTTCAAGAGGACCTCCCACAAAAACAAATGTGGATATTTTAAAACCAGGGTTGGAAACAGAAAGTAGGAACCAGCTTGTTATGTGGAGAATCGTGATTAGTTGAGACAACTTTAAAAGGCTTGCCGGAGGACGACAGCATGAGTTCGAGCATAACAATTAGCTAAGATTATACCATCACATTTAACACTGGATAAATCAATACAAATAGTTTTAAACCAAAGTAAGATTTTAAATCATTATTATTTGGTGCAAAAGAGGCCTTGGTGAGGTTTTGCAAATTTACGAAATACGATAATGAAAACGGATACATCACAATTCAATTTTTGAAAGTTGCTAAATGTGTTAAAAAATATATCAGATTTATCTACGAATTGTTGAAGATTGTCGTAAAAATACTAACAAACCGTGGCAAATATTTCGGGTGTTCAATTTAAACGTTACAAGCATTCTTGACGTATACGTTTTTGTTTTTGTATTTTGTAAAGTTGCGAAACCTCAATACTACCGCACTGTAAAAAAATCCGTAAATTTACGGAAAAGGTCCTGACAGCCATGATGCCAAGAAAATTTCGTAAATTTCGCGGGCATTTGTATTTTTGTACAGTAAATTTTACGGAAATTTTACTGTTACACGATTAACTTTACGGTAAATTCCCGTAAAATTTACGGAATAGGCCATAGTAGCCAGGATGACAAGAAAATCCCGTAAATTTTACGGGTAAATGCCCGTAAAATTTACGGAACTTTTTTGGGTTTTTTACAGTGAATTTTTTACAGTGCGGTACTTTCTTATACCTGCCAAATTTTATGAGGAAAATTCATGAGATATCCCCGATTTTTTTATGGCACAAGCGAAAAAAATGTTAAAGTTTTTTTTAAATTTTTTTAAGGTTTTCGTGTTTGTTTAAATAGTAGTGAGGTTTCGCAGCTTTACGAAATATCAATACGAAAACGGATGCGTCATACATTCTTTTAAAATTTGAATAGAACACCTTAAATATCTGTCACAGTTGGTCAGTATTTTACGACGATCGTCAACAATTCATAGGCACGTAGATAATTTAGTATATTTTTAACACATTTTATAATTTTTTAAAAATTGGAGTGTGGTGTATCCGTTTTCGTTTTTTTTTCGTATTTCGTAAGTTTGCAAAACGTCACTATTATTTTACTCTAACGACGCGTGAGTTGGCCAACGTGAGTTCTTCTAGTGCCAAAGCAAAAAGGATGCGTGAGAGGCTTAAAGCAGGTCTTCATGAGACTCACGCATTGCGTGAGATTTGCCAGGTATACGTTTTATACTTAACTTGATAAATCTCACGCCCCTTCAAACTTTGAAAGTAAATATTCAAATTTAGTTTAAGATTTAGTTAGTACCATTTATAGGTACAATCCATCGTAGAGTCTACTATCATATACCAAAATCTTGGAGGCCAAGAGCATAAAAAATTGTCCAATATTTTCATAAAATAAAAAAAAAATACACTAATAATTTTGTTTTTACTTGAAATCAGAGTCCGTTGAACACGACACGATAATGTTGTTATAATTGTTGAAAGTAAATATTTAAATTTAGTTTAAGATTTAGTTAGTACCATTTATAGGTACAATCCATCGTAGAGTCTACTATCATATACCAAAATCTTGGAGGCCAAGAGCATAAAAAATTGTCCAATATTTTCATAAAATAAAAAAAAAATACACTAATAATTTTGTTTTTACTTGAAATCAGAGTCCGTTGAACACGACACGATAATGTTGTTATAATTGTTGTTCGGTGATGTACGATAATGTTTAATGTTTGAAAATGAAAATGATTAAATACGTACATGTCAAACATAGATAAAATACAATATACATAGAATATATAACAGTTGTAATAATATGTTAAATAATAATAATAGACCGAAAACATAGGAATAAATTGATTAACAAAACTAATATATAATAATACATGAAATATTATGTAAAGCAGAGATACCAAATGTGTACAATTGAACATATTCATGATGATGGGAATAATTTACGCGATGATGATACAATAGATAATAATAATAATTATTATTATTATTATCAGACAACGAAAATATACCGGGTGGGCATAAAAAAATTGCCTGGCACTGAATATCTCCGACTGTATTGTTAAAGTACGGGAATTTTTTATGCCCACCCGATATATCCATGTTTGGATTCCAATTTTGTCAAAGTAAGTACCGCCCATAATTATGCAACCACATCTAGTAATTATAACCTAGAAATCCCTCGTTTAATGGATGTAGCACAACCCAGCTGCTTTATTTAGCTGTTTAAATACAAACGTAAAGCCTATTTTAAGAATGCTATGTAAAATTATACGATTAGCCTAATTTATACCTAAAATGTTTATCGTATTGTACTAAATTATTGAGTTTTACTAAGTAGTTCAGATTAAAGATCTCTATTTTCCCAATTGCTGATAAAATTTCATCGGTTTTCATAGACACGCGAAAGTTCTTTAAAGTAAAACCAAAAATATGCTTACTTGTAAACGTTTCGTTGACTGTCATTCAATGTCACTACAATTGTCAATCGTACTGACGATGTTGACTGACAGTCAATGAAACGTTTACAAGTAAGCATGTTTTCAGGGGCGGATCTAGATATGTACTGTGACCTTCGCAAAATCCATGTGAAGAAGCTGGGGGTCCGGGGGTCGCTTAGGGTCCCTGTGGTGAGGTACCAGAGTCTAAGGTCGTCTGACCTTCGCAATGGCGAACGGTGCGAAGGTCTAAATCCGCGCCTGGTTTTTGGGTTTACTTTAAAGAACTTTTGCATATAATCTATTATCCCAGTTTTATGTTCATAAGAACTTCTTAGAAATAAGTCACACTATAAATGTGGAACTTTATCATAATTATCCTTGTTTCATATCGTTCGTCCATTCTTTTTGCATGACATGCTTTGTATAAAGTGATGATGTGTTTTATGTGTAAATCAGGCTTATGAAGTTATATTGTACTGTCATTTTAAATTGTATTATCATGAAACGAATAAATTAAATTAATAAATAAACCAAAAAGTAATTATTAAATAATTTGTCTATCGTGATGGTTTCATCCTTTTCAGCTTTACACTAGGTTACCTTTACAGCTAACAGTATGTTTATGTTCTTTTGCAAAGGTCACCCACCTTTATTTTTTATACTTTTCATTGCGTTTCATATTACGACGGTCCTGTTTACTTTCTTAATCAATTATAGGTAAACAATAGTTCTAACAATGTTATAATATTGCATTAGGCCTGTTCATACTCATAATAATGCCAAAAATAAAGCCCGTAAAAATAGACTTCCGATCAATATTCGCGCCGCACCTCTAGGAAGATACGAACAAAAGGGTTCTGTGACAAGAAACAGTGGTGCTGTGGTAGTATTTACTTCGAAGAGAAGAGAATTGAGAGAAAGAAACTAACAAGAAACGTCTTGGAAACCTGATTAAACAGCATAAAAATATTACGGCACATAATGTCCCTAATGATCACCTTTGGCTGGATGGACCACCCTCATTAAATATTGTTCAAATAAAATAAAATAAATAAAATAAATAAATAATGGGCAGGTGTTAATTAATGGCGCCTAACGAAGTTTTGAGACCAATAAGCATTAACTATTGGTAAATATAAAATAACCTCCTCAGCGGCTAATTTACGCTTCCGAATTTGAGACAACTGTTAACTGAGAATAACCCCCATGGCCGAACGGTTTATAGCCACCGACACATTATTATGCATCAAGAATTTGCGGTTCAAGTTTCGGATCTGACAAATTGATAAACACTTATATCCGGCTCCCCGTAATAGCTGGGTTCACACTCAGAAATTATAGTGATATACATTATCATGATGTTCTATGTGATCCCGCCAGGAAGCTATTATCATGATCTTCTTTACCATGTTAATACTTGCTAACGTATTCTTCTAGAACATGATAATTATCATGATCTAGAGAAGTTTATCGTGATAAATTAATTCCTAAAATGAATTCAACCAATCAATCAACAGATTTTAAGTACCGTAGGTTGTTTACAAGTTTCTGTCCAGTCCATGATGTTTATTGTTATTTAACCTCAGCTTCAATTAATTAACCCAATCAAAATTTTAGCCAAGGCAACTAATTAGCAAATTATTATCATGATATTGTTTTTTTATGTGAACACTTTTTAATTAACAGGCTAAAGGAAGTAACATTAGATAAGCACTTTAAAATTCTGTATAAATATCGTCAAAGTACAGTTGTTCACCCATTATATTCCACCTGCCCCCCCCCCTCACTAAAATTTCCACCAAATGCCCACCTAAAATTCCCACCCAAAAATAAATTATCGACAAGTATGTCAACTATAACAGTAACGAGGTGCAAAATCACAAAAATTTTGGGAAAATAACCGTTGTATGAGATGTCTAATACCATAATAGTAACTATTTTACAATATCTATTCTCAATAAAAAGCTATAAAATAACGATGTTAGTACCGATCAAACAGGGGGTTATCCACAGGCGGATTCAGTAAAAGGGAAGGGGTAGCCCTTTCCAATATCCGGTTGGGCGTGGTTGCCGGTCCGATTTTGGCAAGCAAGAAAAAAAAACCCACGTGATTTCCCCATTTTGCGTTCCCTGATTCCCTGATTTTGGCTCATTTATAAGTCTATATTTATTTTTAGGGACAAGGTTTCATTTTTGTTGTTTTTTCGGGTGGAAGGAGAGGGGTGGGGGAGGTGGCGCAGCTACATTTTGGCAACAATAGCTCGCCCCTGATATCCAGGATTTTAGTATTAGGTGCTTATAGGATTGCTAGTCCAAAACACCTCAGCGGCACCAAGGTTGCCGCTGGGATTCGGACAATTTAGAATACCACCAGAGATGCTGAAAATGGCACTCTCTCATATTTGAAATCCTTTTTACAATTTAACGCAATTTAGTAGTCCCAATAAGATAAAGAAAACACATACCAACTAGCTCAACCCCACAATAACTGTAGCTGAGTTAGGCCTACAATACTTTTTTTTAGAATATTGTACCTCTAGATACTCAGAAGTTATATATTGTTTTCAAAGTTCCATAGTTTCGGGAATTGAAAGATGGTTATATTAAATATTGCATAGGCGCGGATCCAAAAATATATTTTTTGCTCAATTTTGGGGCGCCAAAAGTTTTTCTTTTTCCGTGCCAGAATAAAACGGGCAGCCGCGCTTACCCAGATCTGGAAGTCGGCCCTCCATTTTCGGTGGATCCTGGATCCGCCACTGTTGTATTTGAGATTAAAGAAAAACCCAACATCATGTTGCGTTATATATTGTGAAACTTAAAAAAGAAAAATTTAAAACGTGAAAAGTCAAGTAAGTTCACATTATAGCGACGAAAAAGCTGTAGAACAACACGTACACAACTCTATGACAAATCGCTTCTCAGCAAGTTCTAAATGGGTCCTGTTGTGACTTAACTGACTTTTGTTAACACTGACAGAGTACGCAAGTAACCTGCTCGCCAACGAATTAGCACAAATATATAAATTAATATTACAGTAGTAATAATTTTTCGTCCACGGTTGGAGTCATCAATAGGGTGGTAAACTATTTTAATTTCTTAATCAGAGATACGCTGTTCTATACTGTGACGTCATCGTCTATAGCACTCGTCTATAGGAACTCGTTATTGGGACAATATTGTTGATTGTTGTCCCTGTTGGCCCGGAAATTCGAACTTACTGTAGTAGATGTAACCTTTAGTCAACTATAATAATAATAATAATTTATAGGGCCTACTTTAACAAAGTACTGTAACGAGATACAATGCAATATAATATATACTACACTTACTTCTGGGTCCGTCAGTCAGCAGTGAACAAACCCCTCCTCTAAATTCAAGCTGTTTTTGTCTGTTGTTTGGGGGAGGGGGTGAGGCTTCCCCAAACCGTGTTGGCGTGGTTTTAGGCCTTTTTGCACATTTTTCGTGTTTCGATCCCTGTTAATTTTGCGCCTAGCTCATGTGTATGTCTATTATTTATTTGGTGTGGTGGTGGTGGGGGGGGGGGTAATCTTAGAGTCGGCGCACCTATGGACTGGGAACAAAAAGGTTTTGGAGATAATATGTGGGGCCGGATGGGCGCCCCGCCCGCCGAAACATCTCCTGGCATACTATCATAAACATATACTTTATATACTTATTTAGGCCTACACACAAAAAACCCTCCAAGCTATTTCAAGGACTAGACCTATAAAGTGTTTAACATTAGTTTCATTTTGGTACTTCTGGTATATATGGCCTATCAATTTATACCTGATCTATTATGTCAACATACTATACTAAAGTCATTTAACCCCCCCTCTTATAAAAAATATTTACTGCATATACATTGATATTTTTATAATACTGCACATTGACACAAATGCCAGCATCGTGGACACCAATAAGGCGTTAAAACCTACACTTAAAAAAAAATAAAAACACATTTTATAAGAACAATGAGGCTGAAAAATTTCTCTCAAAAATAATTAAGACAAACTAACAGAAAAAATGAGGATGGGAAAAAATTGTAATAAAATGAAACTTAAAAACCAACAAATCAAACCAATCACATACTGTTTTCAAAATGTTACATAACCTTAATAATAATAATAATAATATTCACCAGCTAATGACACAAAGTACTCTTCCATTTTTTTTGCTGAAACATGATTCTCCATCGAACCGTCCCTATTCTCATAGGCCCCTAATGAAGCACAGTGTAAACATATATGTACAATACAGTCTTAATTTTTGCCATAGAAAAGTACGTAAAATAAGAACAAAATTAGAACATTTTGATAGGGGCGGGTTAAAGGGGAATATAACAGGCTGACTCCCCACCCTCCCCCCTTATGGGCGGCCGTAGAGGGGGATGGGGGACGCGTCCCCCCCCCGCGACAACTCAGGGGGATGGTTCCTCCCTGAATTGGCATCCCAACTACAAAATTCACATTTTGCAACCCCAAAACTATGGTGAAACATAAATATTGTGGGCGTGAAAACCACCTTCAGGGACCAAACCACCTTCATCAAATTCTAAGTAGGATCGGGTAGCCGAGCAAAATTTAAAAACTGTATTTCGTCCT
>JAOTQE010115399.1:0-12934 GCA_025631205.1 Nesometra sesokonis
AATTATAATATTTGCCCAGCAACTTATGAGCTTATTGTAACAGTTTTATTTTCTAAAACATAAACTTTACATTTATAAACTACTACAATATTGTATGTACTGTAGATATTTAATCTCCTACTCTATTCACAATGATTCAGTCATAAACCTGCGTGATAAAAATTGGCCAGGACCTCGCCGCACCATGACTTTTTTAAAAATGCCATGGTGAAAAAAAGTACAAAATAATCAAAAGATTAATCAGAAGCCCAAGCTCGATCTTCCAGTCTGCAAAGTTTTGCACCAATTGGACTTACATAATTTCAGTTATCATGATATATAAACTTTGTCCAACAAATCCACCACAACTACCGCCATCGAAACTGCTGCCTGAAACACAGTGTAAAACCAAAAGCCTCCCCAGATCTTTGCTCTTGGGGTAGCTAATAAACATTATAGCTATATGAATAGAGGGAATTACTCTTTTTTGGTCAGGGGTGAGAATGACCATGAAATAATATAACCTGAGCACTGACCCCCCCCCCCCCAACCAGCATTATTGCAACTCCCTGTCTCCCGCACCCCACTTTTCAGCATCTCTGGTTCCTTCAGGGTGATCATCAATAAACCATGAGCTTACTCTGGTTGATGTCTTGGATCATCAACGTCATCATATTCTGCTCCTTCATGTACCTCCTCCACATCCCATATATCTTTGATGTTCTTCTTTGTTGCTGGTTTACTTTCTATAATGAAAACAAAATTACATGATTACAATTAGGTCTAAAAAATCAACTGAACAAGGGCCTAAAAATCAGGATAACTGTTTTTTTTAAATTTCATACTTCTGTTAAATACATAAATGAAATGATAACAGGGGCATATCCAAGTTTCAAGGGGATGCTCAAAACTGATGGGGTTTTAACAAGCAAAAAAAAAACATCCCTTCTCCTGTTTTAGGGCTTCTTGTAGAGGTAATGTCATTTTCACGCTTCCTTTTCGTCTGCCATTATATGCTAACTTTTCCTAAAGGGGATACTCATCTCCTCAGAAGGGCGGAGATCAATCTTCATAATATGCTAATTGTATATGCTAATTTTAATATAATTATTATTAGTAGTATTAAAAACAACCAATGCAACTTTGAATTCAACTTAGGCAATTTAACTGTAGATGAAAAGGTTGACTGTTTTTTACAAAGTTTGCAAATGAAACTCACCATTTATTGTGTTCTGTACTTTCTTTGGTGGTCCAATACTTCCTGGTCCTAGCTGACAAGAGTTAGAGACCGGCTGTTGGATAATGTAAATAACATAATTAAATATCTTGTAATTAAAAATAATTAAGCATAAAGTACAATGAACTCTCCCAAAATTGACCACCCACCAGACTGTCAATTTTGTTTGGTTTTCTGGATGGTTCGGTATGGAGAGGGTTTATGTTTTTGAAACTAAAAAAAAATTAAAATCAATTATTTCATGTTTCTGCATATTGTGGAAACTACCTTTGCATCTTATCCAACTTTTGGC
Organism: Nesometra sesokonis; assembly: GCA_025631205.1. Taxonomy (NCBI): domain Eukaryota; kingdom Metazoa; phylum Echinodermata; class Crinoidea; order Comatulida; family Antedonidae; genus Nesometra; species Nesometra sesokonis. Next base: position 1,509 of record JAOTQE010115399.1, read on the forward strand.
TTGGCTCTGCCACAAATGCGAGATCTCACTAAAAAATGAGTCGCATCGTAGGTGAGATCACATTGAGATAATCACAAAAATGTGAGGTCTAAAGTGACTTGTAGCTGTGAGGTCTCACCACAAAATGAGTCGCATTGTAGGTGAGATCAAATTGAGATAATCACTAAAATGCGAGGTCTGAAGTGACTCAGCAAATGTGATGTCTCACCACAAAATGAGTCGCATCATAGGTGAGATCACATTGAGATAATCACCAAAATGTGAAGTCTAAAGTGACTCGTAGATGTGACGTCTAAACACAAAATGAGTCACATCGTAGGTGAGATCAAATTGAGATAATCACCAAAATGTGAGGTCTAAAGTGACTCGTAGCTGTGAGGTCTCACCACAAAATGAGTCGCATCGTAGGTGAGATCAAATTGAGATAATCACCAAAATGTAAGGCCTAAAGTGACTTGTAGCTATGACATTTCACCACAAAATGAGTCACTTTGTATGTGAGATAAAATGAAGTTCATCACCAAAATGTGAGGTCTAAAGTGACTCATAGCATGGGCTTTTCTGTCAGTAGTCACTTTAATGGAGCTCTGCCACATATTATTCTTGTGACTAGTAAAAAAATATTTCTTAAATTTTAAATCATTTTCCGGGGTTTTATCCCTCGCTGTGGTGGTTACCTTGGCCAACGAAATTGAGCAGATAAGGTTTTTTGCTTTTTTTTTATGAGATCGAAATTGGAGAAAATGTGGCCCAGCATTGGTGGCGGAGTTTGTCTCAAGCATTGCCAACAAAGGATGTTGGCAGGCATATAATGTTAAGATGTGGAAGTGATTCAATTTTGAAAGGTTATGGTCAAAGTCATACAGCGGAGAATTATGATATGGGCCGAGGTATGTACTCTCGTAGTGACTTCTAGTTTTATTATGAGATTCTGTTTATAGATCAGAAATTACGATTTAGTTTACCTTGTCTTCTTCATCACTTTCTTCAGATCCAGGAAGTTTAAGAAGTTCAGACAACGCAGTGATTCCAGAAAGTCCTAATGAAGTCTCCATCAAAAGAAATTTGCTTAATGTAACCTATAATCTGAAAGAGAAAATATAACAACAGTTGTTAAATCAAAGGCCAAGACTATCCACTTGACTGCCCTCTGCCAGGTGAATAAATGGATAAAGGTTATCAACCTGTCTACAGGTTGAAGAAAATACACTTTGAAAAAAATAACACCCTCCAACTATGGCTAACATGGTAGATAATGGTAGTGAAAAGGTATATCTAGGTAGTTAACAGGGTTAACACAGTGGGGTGGTTCATCATTTTTCAATTATTCACCTGGTCAATGTGTGTATAATCATTTTCACTGCGAAGCGCAATTTAGACCCGTTTGTGAAAATTGATCACACACCCCTATAATAGTAAAATATTCACTTTACGAATATGAATACGAAATGTTTTATTCATCAATAATTCAATTAAATATGGAAAATACAAAACATAATGAAAAGGAAAATGATGAAAAGGAGTCCCAAGAAACCAACGTGGGTTTGTACAGAATGGGACCCTGACTTAACTACGTTTAATTATTTACACTATTTTTATTAATTTGTATAACTTAACATTTCAGTTAACAGTAAAAATTTAAAAAGGCCTAAATAGTTACATGACGGGAAAAAAAAACTTTAAAACTATTGATTAGCACAGGTGCTAATAAAATTTAATTAATTAAATCATATGTAGTAATTTTAGTCAAAAAAACAATTAGCAAACTATGCCCAACCACCAGAAAAATATGCCAATTTATCAATATGAGAATTCAGTATTCAGTATTCTTTTATTCATAGTAAAAACAGTAAAATACATGCTTTGAAATTTCAGCCGTTTGTTCTCTGTTAACATTCACAAAGCAAAACATCATAAAATGTTAAAATATTTTAAAAAGTGTTGAGGTTAAAATGGAGTAAAATAAAAATAATATATAAAATATATTGTACTGTACTATTTTTCAACGTTTCCATGTTGCATTGAAATGCCTCATTGCAGTAGGTAAAAATTAGCCTTTGATTACACTTTTTGTAATTATATTTTCTTTCCAGTCAAGTTTATCATCAATTATTGCACCTAAATATTTATGATGCTTAACAATCTCAACCCTATCATTCATAATAGCAAGGAAATCAAACAGAAGGACGCTGAACTCAGGACTTCAAAAGTTATGACTCATGTACCGACAAATGCTTGTATAGAACTAGAGATTTTACACAACTTATTTAACAACCGAGGCAATAATCTACTATTAAAGAACAATTCATAATCGCGCTCATAGTCACATGCACCATCATGTTGTACACAGGTCCAACGGCTTAACGTCTCATCCAAGAGACGGTGCGCTAAGTTGTATTTTGACTCTCCAGCGAAACACAAGTGACAAAGAGAGTAGTGTGGTGTTGAATCGAACCGTCCGTGGACAAGCGAGTCTCGGTTCAGCGCACACACTCTAATTCCACCAAAAAAACCAACTTGAGCTAGGCCTATAGTATACGGTACAACTTTCTATGCTATGGCCATTTTTTAATCTTCAACAAGAGAAATGCGAAAAGACTTACCTAGGCCTAGGCCCTAGTGCCTAGGCCTATAGCTCAGCAGTCAAGCCAATGCCTAGTCATTAGTTTTATTTATTTATTTATTTTATTTGAACAATATTTAATGAGGGTGGTCCATCCAGCCAAAGCTGATCATTAGGGACCCTCACCCTTAGTGGGTCTAACCTATTTAGGCTGAACCACATTTAGGCCTAAGTAGGCCTAGGCCCTAGTATATCACTGTTACCTGTTACTGTTAGTAGGCCTAGGCCCTAGTTAGCAAGACAAACACCTCCTGGTCGGTGTCTCAGCCGGGTCAGCCCACGGGCCACCGTGACGTGTGGAGTGACAGTTTGTCTTCTATCATTAGCAGCGGCCTAGGCCAAACCTACTAAGAAAGACTAGAATCAATTTCAGATATTTTAATAATTAATCATAAAAGGTAAATGTAAATAATATCATTATTACGCTAATTATTGATAGATATTTTCTCGAATTACCTTCCTTGGCAACGAAACGCTTTTTTGGTTTGGTGGATGTGCGCCCTCTATATTTTCAGAAAATATTTTCAATTTTCTGTCAATTTTATGAAAAGCCCGCCCTCATCGTCGCCAGATTCTTATAAATTGAAACAAGACAATCACGTGTGTCTTTTTGGACTGTGATCTAGTGTGTTCAGGTAGTGTCTTCTTGTAGGGAGGTTCTAGCAAGAATAAAATTTCTTAAGGTATATTAATAAACGAGACTTAAAACGGTGAACATGATATGGATGTAGAATTAGTAATATTTAAATTATAGAAGAGTTAAATAAAAAATGGGGTAGGGATAGGCCTGGGCCACGTAAACGCTAAAAACATCACTGGAAGTAGTTGAACTGCATGCGGGAGGCACGTGTGACACGTGGGTTTTGGGAGGGAAGTGGGCGATTAAATGTGTAGGCTAGGCTTAGAATGATAAAAGAGTCGTGTGCAATACTTTTTACTCATGTAAAATTTTATGTTTGAATAGCTTATTTAGGCCTAGGCCTAATCTAAATGAAAAATCAATTTAGGCCTAGGTAGCGTATTTAATTAAATTAAGAATTTGGTGATTGACAATTTGTGTTGTGATTTGTGTGGATTTTGGACTTAACATAATTTTAGACCTTCAGGAATATAATAAGGTTTGCCCAAGGCTAAAGCACCACCACTGGCACTAGCCTGCATCTGTGTACGTTTCTTTATTTAAGAATTCAATTTTCTTGACCTGTTTAAAGTTCTAAAAATAGTATACTGTAATTTTATTAATTATAGGTTAAACAACTTGCAGCACTTTCCTACAGAGGGCTTTGTCCATTCAATTCAATATACCTTTTTTGCATTTCAGTAGAACGCTTTAATCGATGACGGAGTAGCGAAGTAAAATAAATAACTTGGCCTAGTTTTTATGACTGATTCTATGAAAGCATTTTACTTGTGGATATTTCTTTCTCAAAAATATTTATCAAAGATATATCTATACCTCTGAGCAGTCAACTAATCTACAAGCGTAAACATGTCGGCAGTGATGACAATCTGACCTCCAATCCGCAGTTTCTACCATAAGAGCTTGTCTCTCATGATGGCACATAACCTTCCTTGGATGTCTGAGCTGACAAAAATATTAATTCCTGCTCAGTATTGCATCATGTCCCAAAGACCTGTTTTTGAACAAGGCCCATTCAGTGAAGTTTCCCCCTCCCCCTTGTGCACCACCTAATGTTAATTCGCAAATATTTAAGTGAACTAAAAACACAAATCAAGGCAAATAACCTTTTTTTGCTATTAAACTTGAAATGGGAACACGCATCCCACCTCTCTCAGAAGTGGTACGCCCAATAATAAAAATTATAAAAATTATATAGCGCCTTACACAAAGTCTCAAGGCGCTGTGGACCAGATGGTACACATTTATAAGACTTTCTACACCCCTAAGGGATTCCGTCATATCTTAGCTGCCCGAAAGCGGGTGCTACATTCTTCTGTCCACAGCAGGGGATGTATGGACCAGTACACCGGGGTAACCCCCTACTCATCTCGAAAGATGTACTGGGTTCTTTATAGTGCACATGAGCCGTTTTTGTACACTGGGCCTACGGTTTATAGTCCTTGTTCCAAAACCTGAACCATGGTTCGAACGGGCCACGAACCCATGCTGCTGTTATTTATTGCTTTGGCTAACGGTTCCCTGCCTTAACCGCTCAGCCATATAACTCGCCCATCTTTAGTTGAATCCACAATCTGCCACTGCAGTTTTACAAAAAAATTTCTATTTTGCCTACTAAGAATTTTATGACGGCATGCCAATAAATTCAGGGGCAGATCCAGCAGAGCTGAATATAGGTGCCCAATGCTGGATAGAAGGGGTCCATTGCCAAATGTCATTGTTTCTAGGGTCTTCCCCAGGCTAGTTTTCAAATAAGATGTGTTTACTGGGTATTTGAAGGCCATTTTCACAGATAATTTATTGCACTCAATGAGTTAAAAAACTATTTGTCCAAATCAAAGGGGCCTGGGTCCGGTGGCCATCTCCCCTTGATCCACGTCTGAAATTGAATCTTAAATGTGTTGTGCTTGTTTATTAATTTGATCCTTTCCATTTGCAGGTACACTATATGGTGTCATAGCAAGTTCTGTCAATAAGATGTACAATACATACAGAGTAAGAATAATATTACTTGGTTGAAGATCAACAAAAATTAGTCAACTTTTCCAGTTTCATTAATGTAATAATTATACACTAGACTTAACTCAGAAATAAACTTGATTGTATAAATAGAACATGCCATGGCAAAATCGCCAAATTGCAGCAAAATTGAAACATTTTTAAATATTAAAACGCATTACTAGCGCATAATGAGAGGTCATAGATAAAAACGGACATCTATTGAATTTATGGAACAAAACATGCACAAATTTCATTTGTATTTATAATTCCTGTTATTAGTTTGCTTAATTCTCAATAACTTCCAGTGTGATAACTTGGTGGTTTTTGTGCCTGCCCCAAGTGAAGAAATAATCTGTAGACTAATATGTATTTAATCAAAATTCTAGTGAAACATTAAGCAGGGCATTTATTTTATTAACAGAAAATTTCTGTCATGCCTTTTATGTTCTGATTAGTGCAAGTCATGATGATAGGTTAAATTGGGTACCATAGTAGCTAAGGCTACATTGATGAGTACTTAATACCTTGGAGAACTGACACTTGTACTTCTCTTAATAATTCACTACATATAATAAGGCCTAAAATAGAAGTCTTTAGAAAATTGTTATTGATTTAAAATCCCTTTTTTTTTTGCTAAACTCTTGAAATTATCCAGAAAACTGTAATAAATGAAGAAATTCATTGAGTTAACTATTGCATTATTGGTCCTGTGCAGAATTTGTTCACTGTGCGCCCCAGAAAAATCACACGGTTATTCCCTTATGTAAAAAGTATTAAAACGTATATTTAGGCTTAGCACATAACACTTGCGCTTGAGATTGTTGGAAATAAGGAAATAAATTTAGGATGTAAAAAAAAACAATAGAGGTATTTTGAAAAGTTCACAAATCAATTAAAAGTTAGAAGGTATAATACCTAACTCCAAGCACTGAGATACACACCAGGATTCAATATTAATCATTTCTGATGATGACATAATTTTTTTGAAATATTGAATCCTGTCACGATGGTGTGTGTCTTATCGTTTTGAGTATGTATTATACTTTCACAGATAATTTTCTATTCTAGCAATTCCAGTTTATAAACCTAACACTGTACTAATTTTTTTTTTTGGTTTAGAATATGATGGATTATTGGGATTCTCACAAAAGCAATTGGTAAGTATAGATTAACTTTATCCAAAACGTCATTTTTTACGTAAATATAATAAAAATATATAGTCGTTTAAAAAACAAAAGGGGCAACCTAACTGACAAAATTTCACAGCATTTGAACAATGGTATAATGAAGGAAAACGCTTTCCAAAGTAGGTCTTAATTAAATCAAAAGGTGGGCCTACTACTTGCTCAATGCTGAAGAACAGGAAATTACAATATCAAAAGTCACATTAAGAATTACCTGCTCTAATGTGAATTTAACTTATCTTAACATTTAAGCGAGTTATAGTTGTGTGGTTTTGGGATCCAAGCACAACCCTTTCAAAACTGCTAATTTTCCTATTCTTTAACAATGTAATTTGAGTAGTAGACCCACTTTTGATTCGGTACTCGCTTTGCAACATGTTTTTCGGCATTACCTAGTTGTCCAACTGTCGTGAAATTATATTTGTTAGATCACAAATAATTGTTTTATAGATTAATAGAAATTTTAATCCCAGAGTTTCCCTTTAAATACATGTATCAAATCATATGTTTTAAATTTGTTGGCAATGATGAAAATCCGACCTCCAATCCGCAGTTTCTACCATAAGAGCTTGTCTCTCATGATGGCACATAACCTTCCTTGGATGTCTGAGCCAACAAAATAGTTGATTTTTTCTTAATTGAAATGGTTGTATTTGATATGTGCATACAATTAAAAATCTAAATGTTTTTTTTTCTTTGTAGCGTATTGTTGAAAGGCTGCCCAAGAACTCAATACAGAAGGTAAATTGACATTTAACAAATTTTTATTTAGCTTGCTTTAAAATTGTATTGGCAATGATGACAATCTGACCTCCAATCCGCAGTTTCTACCATAAGAGCTTGTCTCTCATGATGGCACACAACCTTCCTTGGATGTCTGAGCCAACAATGCTATTACAAATTTTTAAATATTTGTGCATGAATATACCTACAGCAGTGTCCTCCCTGGCATCATAGGCAAGCATATGGTAAAATAGGTCAGTTATAGTTGGAAGTGAGGTGAGATATACTTTAAATAATTAAAAGGCATTTAAATGTCCTAAATAGCATTTCTGAGACAAGAAAATAACCCTTTAAACATCATGTTTGAAGCTTCATGATCTACTGTAAGGCATCAAATGGGAAGTCAAGAATCATAGATTGTTCTGATCATCATGGCCAACTGTTAAGCATCATTGTGAAAGTTCCAAGCATCATGGAAGATGTTCTATGCATCATGGCCAACTGTCAAGCATCATTGTGAAAGGTCCAAGCATCATGGAAGATGTTCTATGCATCATGGCCAACTGTCAAGCATCATTGGGAAAGTCCCAACCATCATAGAAGATGTTCGAGGCATCATTGCCAACTGTCAAGCATGATGGTGAAAGTCACAAGCATCATGGTACCAAGATGTTTAAAGGGCCTGGAGAGAATTACCAGCAAAACGCAGTAGCATCCCCTTTAGGAGTACCAGGTCTAAAATTGACCATAACAATACAGAAACATACAAGTGGGCCGAACCAGTGAACCAGAATGTGAACAATGGAAAAATGGGATTTTTATTCTTTTAATTTGGTTTTTTTTCTTTGCTCGTCAAAAGCAAACCGGCAACCACGTCCACCTGGACCTTGGAAGGGCCGCCCCTTTTTCTGGATCCTAGATCCTCCTTTTTACTACTATTTAAATAGGAATGCAATTATACTGGGCATAGGTAAAAAGGCTACCCACTATCAGAATTTAAGGCTTGGTGTAATCCTGCTAAATTTCATTTTATTTTATAGTGCCTACAGCTGTAGAGATGAAAGAAAAACACAAAGTATACTACAAAAAAGGTAAAGACGAATGTGGATTATTAGTTTAAGTTGCAAAAAATACCTCTAATTTCCATATAGCTTGATTGCTCTGATGAAAAAGTAAACTCGCTCCCTACCCTTTGAATCCTAAATTGATCTAGAATTAAAAAACTAAATACAGCAGGAATATGCCTGAATATGGAGCCCAGAATGCAAATCAATTGTATTTACGTAATAATTTTTTTTTGCATGTCAAAATCAATTGCAGACCTAACCGGGGATCCCAGATCTGCCCAGGTGTTTGTGAAGTTTTCTTGCACAACAGTTGTGAACATTTTTGTTGGCAATGATGATAATCTAACCTCCAATCCGCAGTTTCTACCATAAGAGCTTGTCTCTCATGATGGCACACAACCTTCCTTGGATGTCTGAGCTGACAAAAAAGTAAATATTTTTTTTAATTGGAATGGTTGTACAGTATTTAATATGCATACAACTAAATATTTAACATTGAGATTGTCTTTTCTTTGTAGTGTATTCTTGAAAGTCCACCAATGAACTCTTGATACAGAAGGTAAGTTGACATTTCACAAATTTTAAATTAGCTTGCTTGTAACTTGTATTGGCAATGATGATAATGTGACCTCCAATCCGCAGTTTCTACCATAAGAGCTAGTCTCTCATGATGGCACATAACCTTCCTTGGATGTCTGAGCTAAATACTATGAGAAAATATAGAACCTTTCATTCACTATATTTGCTTCAATAATTGTTCTTGTGTACCAATTTGCATTCACAGGTGTTCTTGCAGTTGGCCTTAAGATGTCTGCAGAGCTTTAGGGTAAGAAGCATGATCACTACTTATTCTGGAATTGGCTGAATCTTGGAGCCGCCCCTGACTTTAGTTTAGAATATCACAATAGAGCACAGAATAAGCAGTAATCGGAATTTTGAATTATATTCCAAGGATAAGTAGATCCTAAAATATGAAATTTTAACGCGTGGAAACATGTTTTTGACAAAGTAATGCAAAAACAACAAATTATTACCAACCATAGAAAATCTGTATAAAGAGCACTTATGAAAACTGACCTAAAAAGTATAATGAAAGTTCCACAGTATGCAAATTTAATGAAAAATACCTCAAACTATTTTGGGGATTATCTCTACTGACATCGCCTTAGCTGCAACTGTTTGTAGCGAAATCTCACAAATGAAGCTTTGTATTTATAAGGTGTATGTACAAGTCGGGCATGGATCCAAGGGGCCAACCTGACCTTGGCCCCACCCCTTCCTTTTGACTTGAATATTTTTTCAACTTGAAAAGCCATATATGTGAAAATTGCCTTTCGAATAACAAGCAAACTTCATCTTGTTTAAAAAGTGACCTGGAGAAAACCCTAGACCCCTATAAACACTAAATTTGTCACCGGGCCCCCTTTATGTAACTGCTGGACCTGCCCCTGCAAGTTATGATGATAGTTTAAATTGGGTACCATAGTAGCCATAGCTACAGTGATGAGTGCTACAATACCTTGGAGAACTGATGCTTGCACTACACATGTCCATCCAGTAAAATTTGGTTGGGTGGGTTTCACAAGAAAATACCACCAATTATAAAACCAGGATTAATTGCAAACATCCTGTTTATTTACAATACACACGTTTTTGAACTACATTTTGTAAAGACTGTTTTTCAAAATCAATGAAAAAACATACAGGAAGTCAACAGTTTATATCACTAAATTCAATTTTCTCTAAAGTGTGTTTTCAGGTGTGTACATTTTAAAATGATTTTTCTCTGGTCATACTCCACCTATGAACCTAATTAAAAAACCAAATTAAAGCTTATGATATACTTTAAAAGAATATAGCAATAACTCGCTTTTCATTTTTTGTACAAATCATTATGTGGTGACACCTCGCATTTGGAGAAAGTGCATTTTATTTTGGGCAACCAACATTTATAAATAGGATTGTGTAAACTGAATGCTATTTGGGCAACCAACATTTATAAATAGGATTGTGTAAACTGAATGCTATTTGGGCAGTACTGTCTACGCTCATGGTACAGTCAACCTTCTCATTTACGAACTTCTCATTTACAAACCTATTTTTCAAACACTACTCTGTCAATGATGTCGGTAAAATAATGGCCACTGATGTAATTATTCGATAATCTATCTTTAATATTTTTTTGTTTTTCATATTTTATTCCTCTTAGTTCATTTAAACAACTTTGTTTAACAACCAAGAGGACAAAATAAACACAAATAAGTGTTTTGGAGGCCTTACTTGACCATTTTTAATGAACCTTCTCATTTACGAACTTTCTCATTTACAAACACCTTCCAGCCCAAGGGGTGTGTAAATGAGAAGGCCGACTGTATTGTCAAATTTCAGTAGCCATTGGTGAATGGTAAGAGCGAGCATAGTTAGTTACAATGGCTCCTAGGCAGACGGACAATTCCAGGGGGTTGTGCTAAGGGCACGTGTTCCTTTATTGGTAGTCACAGTCTTCCCTTGGAAACGTAGCACGAGTGTGCCCATCACCAGTCACGACGCCACACCCTTTCAGAACTCTTGCCTACCTGGCTGTGGCAATTAGTTGAAGGTTGGTAAAGAATCAATAAGTTTCTGTCTCAGACAACTTAATCTGGTATAATTTAACTAAAAAAAGGGGAAAATAAACTACAGTAGACTAGAAAATGGCAAGATGTTAATATAATAATTTTTGACACCATTTCATACATGACATGCAATTAATTTTTGTAGGAAAAGTTGTTGATAGAGAGATGTAGGGGCACAATCGAGAACTATGGTAATGAATGACACATGATGGCATGCAGGTCTCTACAAATGCAAGAAGGTAATGAGTTCAGATAATTTGTACAGCCAAATAGTAAGCACAAGTGGCCAATACTTGTTGAGGTACACCAGACCAAAACCCATCTGGTACTGTGGGTAAAACAAATCTAACCATATAGAAATACAGTTAAACTTGCCTAAGTCAAATTAATTTTTCATGCCAATTTGGTGTTTTCCATTAAATAATTATCTCCAAGGCTAATTTTTTCTAAATCATCTTTTTTCAGTGGCTCTTTGGATTCGACTTAGATAAGTTAAACTGTATAATCCGAAAGGTCCACTAATCAACTTCAAGTAAGAAAGTATAATGCATACTCCAAGCAATGAGATACACG
>JAOTQE010115410.1:0-12934 GCA_025631205.1 Nesometra sesokonis
CGTATAATTTTAAAGAATTTGACGAGATTATACCACGTGACAGGCCGCTCACGCATGCTCTATGCAGGCTCGCTCGATTTACCGCTGTACAGCAAAAACGTGTGATATACAGTAGTTAGAAATAAATCATGATGATTTATGTTGTCTGGCGATGGATCGCGATGGTTTTGTTGATCGATAGCCTAGCCTGGCTGCAACCCGGACGAAAGCTTGTCCAAATCTAACCCATTTTTGGAGATTTTCGTTTTTGCCAATTTGGCGAAGGAGGACATTTTTATTTGCGCCAAATGAGAATTCCAGTAGCAATTGGCGACTCGGCGAACGGCTGGCGTTAGCGTAGATACGGGTATTGCTAAAATGCACAAAGTAAGCGCAAAGTAGACACAAAGTACAGTATGCACAAAGCTTTGCACATATTTGTGCACATTTAAAACACTATTGTTCTTTGAATTGAGTAATTCCCTTTTTACTCCATCTACCATAATTCTTATTTTTTTTATTTTTTTGCCATTGAGTATATTCCTGTTCATCATATATTTAATTCTGAATGAGCTTTGCGCTTAATTTGCATACTTTGCGTTTTACTTTCCACATTTTAGCAATACCCATGAATACAGTGGTACAGTGTGGCATTGTAACAGTTTTGAAATAAACAAGAAATAATATTTAAAACTTCTTACTAAATATACTGTTGAACCTCCCTGTGCGGACACCTCCCATAACGGACACTAATTCAAAGACCCGTTTGTTCATCCTATCTATTCAGTACATTTAGTACCTCTCGTAAGCGGACGCGGACACTTTTTGTCTTAAAATGGGACGTATACATAATTTTACAAGTTTGGCCCTCTATCATCGGAAATTCTCGTATGCGGACACCTCTTGTAAGCGAACACTTTTCCTGGAACCGAGGGTGTCTGCTTAATGGAGGTTCAACTGTAGGTAAAAATAGACCTGTATAAATTGTAAGAATTTGTATTCCCCAAGCATATGTGTTGGGGTACAGTATGTTTTCATCCTGTCCTTCTGACTGTTGTCAACTTTAACCTTTCGATAGCAATTATATCATCAGAGGTAGGGATTTGATATTTGGCAAGAGTTTTCCTTATGACAAGACCTTCCTGTGGGAACCTTGATTTATAGCCTGGTTTTCATGTGCTACATTAAAATTTGCTACCACCGGGGTATGGTTAACAAATGCATCTTGAATATTGTTTCTTTACAGTTTGTGTTTATCAATTAAAAAAAAAAATCATGATTAAATATGAATACTGTATAGTACAGTGTATGGAAGGTCTTTATAAATACAGTACCAATTCCTATATTATGTAACATCAATCTTCAACAAGTGGTTATCCCAGGAATTTTATACATCCCTGGTTATCTCAGTGTTTTTATACCTCCCTGGTTATCTGAACGTTTTTATACCTCCCTGGTTATCTTTATCTGCTGAACCCACCATCACCGTTGGATCTTTGTAATCTATTCTAGGTGACATGCATAAAGTTTATTATGTTTGTTATGGGTATTTGTCAGTCGATTCATAATCACATTGTCGATTGACTGCTAAATGCATTTAAATATTAAGAGAGATTTTTCCAAGATAGAATTTTGTTTAAAAATCATTAAATTATTAGTTTGTATCATACAGTATTGTACGGGATATCGTTCTTGAAAAAAAAACCTGAGCTTATTTTTGAGATGTTCTACTTTTCAAGATTACCTTGCAAGTTTAAGAGAGAGCATCTTTTCTATGTGAAGCCCACTGGGCTGCTTTTTGTTTTATTTTTTATGATGTTGTTTATGGGGGACTGTATCAATTAGGGCTCGTTCGCGCGAGTTTTTTTTCAGTGTTTTACACCGTTATTTACCGGTTAAAAAATATCCCGGTTTCGCCCGAACGGGTGTTAATTGTAGGCCGCCCGTGGATTTAACACCGAAACAGCCCGATATGCCAACCCTGCAATTAACTGGATATTTTTCGTAGCGGGGAACCTTTTTTATGACTTTAATTGCTTTACCAATGTTTTACTCGATTTGAACATAATTGAATACGAGTAAGGAGTATTTTTTTTATATATTTACTGAGTGCAGTGCAGTTTTTTGTATTCATATTAATTTTAATACCCTAAAACATTTTATTTGTTGGAGCATGGGCCATTGTATATCGTTAGAGACCATAGTGCATAAGGTTGCTCCAGTAAAATTGCGGCGATCAGTGCCATGCCGTCTCTCGCTATTTTATATAAATTTACCATTTTATGAAATCTAGTACTCTACAGTAAAAATAGTGTGGTAAAGTTACTCGGATTCGTAGTGCGGCTTTCGGAAAACGGATGGAATGATTGGAATCAACATCGCCGGTATCATTAGCTTTATTGCTAGTTATCTGGTGTTTTTAGAATTCAGAGTTTTGCGCGAATGGACATACCATCCGTGGATAAAATCAGATTTTTACCATATGTTTTTTTTCCGATTCTCGCCCGAACGGGCCCATATTGCTTTTTAGTATTGTTATTTTGCACATTTACAATATAAGTTCTTGCTTTAATTTTCATAATTTTCCAGGCTTGGCTCTGCCACATATTGTGTTGTCCTGTCTGTTTGTTTGTGTTTCAGTCTACTATAACCTTTAACCTTTTCCTTAGTAATTACATTGTCAGAGGTAGTGCTTTGATATTCGCATGTTGCTTCTTATGACCTGATCTTCCTGTTGGTGCCCAAAATTTTGATCATTTGACCTTTGACCTCAATTTATAATCTCGTTTTCATTTGTTACATTAAAATTGGGTTGCCACTTGGGGCATAGTGCTTTCACAAACACATCTTATTTCGTTGTAATTACACCACAATGTTGTGAATGACACTGGTACAATGTGTAAAAATGTTAAACCATGCTTTCCATTACATTTTAATATAATGATGTTTTATAATTCAACAGAACTACAATAAATTTTGCCAAAAGTAAGCAATAATAATAAGCTCAACAGTGGTTACTCCATCATTAGTTAGTCACCTATAGACTACCAACACCACATTGGTTTGTGAAATTGTAATTATTGGTTTTGCTTTTTCTTCATTTTGTTTTTGGGATTTTAGGCATTTGGTCTTGAAGTACCAGCAACAAATATGTCAACTCAAATGACGCCAATAAACGCCAGTGAACTCCAATTGTACAGAGTACTTGAACGAGCGAACTTACTTAGTTACTATGACAACTTCATTCAGCAAGGTGGAGATGACGTCCAGCAGTTGTGCGAGGCTGGAGAGGAAGAGTTCTTAGAAATTATGGCATTAGTTGGTATGGCATCCAAGCCGTTACATGTCAGAAGGCTTCAAAAAGCATTACAAGATTGGGTCACAAATCCAGGAGCGTTTGAACAGCCCATAACAACCCCACCACGTAGTATAGCACCACCAGTATCAGAACTCCGTTTACAAGCACAAAGTGGTGTCCAATTATCATCGCCATCAGTCAATGTTAAATGGAGTGCACAAACAAACATGCCAATCCATTCACAACATGCAACAAGTTCATCCTCGCAGCTGTCGGTTTCAAGAGTAAATGTCGTTTCATCGGACAGAGCGCCATCTCCTGCAGGTAGTATAGGAGGTAGCGTTCCTGGCAACCTTGTTGGCTCTCAGTACCATGTTCTCCCAGGAGCCGAACTTGATGAAGCAAGTATTAGTAATATACAAGCAGCTGCAATATCGTTAATGGAAACGATACCAAAACCAGAAATGCCTCCACAACTCAACAAGAAAACTATACGGGAGTTGGCCTACATCTTTGACATGGCAGTAGAGGATCCCAGGCGGATTGAAGAAATCAGAAAGTGGTCTGCGATCTATGGGCGGTTTGATTCCAAAAGGAGGGCAGAGAAGGCGCTCACATTACATGAGGTATGTACAGTATTATAAGAGCTAATACAGTTAAATCTCCCTGTGCAGACACCTCTCGTAAGGGGACATCTCCCATAACACACTCATTCAAAAGCTTGATTGTTCTTTTGTCTAATCAGTGCATTTGGTAACTCTCATAGTGACAATTTACCTCCCATATGCAGCTACCTCGGAAAATGTTGGATATGTTGGACAATGAATACAATTTATATACAAAACTCATAATAATTATTATAAGCGGATACATTTCCTGGACCCAAGGTTGTCCGCTTACAAGAGGTTTAACTATAATAGGCCAAAAGTAAATCTTTATGAATTCTTGCAGTTTTCTGGGTAATTGTATTTAACCATGCAATAAGGAAATAGGAAATTTAGAAAAAAAAAAAGCCAACTCTGATTTTCTAAATTGGGTCTGGCTTGGCCAACATAGAGTTTTTGTTTTGTTAGGTCTATTGTAGAAGCCTAATGTCATGAACATGGTACATACAAACAGGGTAAAAATAAAACATGAATTAAAAAATGCCAACTAGATCCCAGTCTAACTTATGCCTGATCAGCAGCAGTCGGGATCATCCCTTTGTTCGGGGGCCTTCTACAATTTCTTACTTTGTTCTAAAATAACCACTAGCCATCGGAAGAATCTGGTGTGAGGGTTGCTTTAGTTGTTAAATATTCAATTGTCTATTTTCAATTATCTTAAGGAGTCCTGTGATGAACTGTAAATCCATGTTTTTCCTAAATTTTATCAATTTAATTTTTTTTTTTCTAGCACAAGAACTAAAGGTCAAGTTGTTTACATAATATACTTTATATTAATTGAATAACTTAATATAGTAAGAAATAACACTTTTGCATTTTATAATATTTTGATATTTACCATTATTCTTAACTATTTTTAATTACAGCAAACATTTAAATTAACAAATATTTAAAGGATATTTGGTTGTAATATAATATATCTTTAGTTGTTTTTCAAGGCGTGGATTAATAGAAAAATATTTCTATTGTTCTAAGGCAATGAGTGTGTGATAATTGACAGGAAGCGAGCAATGGTCTACTACGACTACCACACGAAAGCAGCGACTGTCTGTTAGCATTCAAGAATTGTCTCGTAATGCTGTTAGGGAAAATTGACCAAGTCTGAAGCCAAACAGGCTTCGTGTCTACAAGCGTTCATTTATTCACCCATGATAAAATACAGTGTTATATAATTTGACTGTTATTTTATGCCAAAAGTATACTTTAAAATACATACATTTAAAATACTATATTCCTTAGGTCTGACATTTCAAGCTTAATTTTAAAACAAACTATAAGGGTAAAAGTATGTATAATAATTTATAAGACTCAAAATAGTGATTCATACACAAGGGTATGAAAATTGTAATATAATGTAAAAATAAAATGCACATTGCAGAAGTACATTGCCTCAATATCAGTTAACTTTGCAAAATCGATCCTCCATAAAATATTTAGTTTTTATGGCCCGCACAAAAAACTATTTTAAATTCATATTTTGTTTTCTTTATTTTAGTTTACTGTAGAAATATTATATCAACATAAATACGTCTGATCAGATATTTATAAACCTTTTTAAAATATACTCAGATTTGGAATCTTTTATTTTATTTTTTTTTTAAAGAATAGAATCTGAAGGCAATGGGTCTTTAGATGAAGGATGTCATAAGTGGATGTGTTATAATTGAAAAAGGAAATACAATAATTTAAATTATCCTAATATAATTATTAATAGTCTATTAATTATAACACAGTAGTGCCATCATATTAAACCTATAAGTAAATCAAATAATATAACTAATAAATGTTTTTAGCTCAATTAGGCCTCATAAAAAAAATCATTAGTTTATCAGCCCCGCATGCTTCGCTTTTTACAAAATCCTGATTGTTTTTTTTTTTATTCAACAATTTTTTTTAAATTTTTAACCAGTGTTTTCCCTCATATTCACTTGAAATCTTCGATAGTTTTTAAAAATAGATTAATACTTCCCTTAACATTTTTCAAGCGATCTATCTCTCAAGTAAAAGTACAAAAGGATAGCTTTTTTATTATTTTAATACGGGTGGATACCTTACTATTATTATGCTGTGGGTGGATAGCTTTTCTATTATTTTGCTGTGGGTGAAAAACTGTTCTATTATGCTATGGATAGATAGCTTTTTTATTATTCTGCTGTGGATAGATAGCTTATTCTGCTTTAAAAGAATAGTTTTTATATTATATTATGTCTGTTAGATTTTGGTTGGTGAATGATAGGGCCCTTGGATGATCAGTCCCATTTCATGTGGTTGAAAAAGATTGGGTATTTTTTGCTTAAAATGCAAAATTATAAAAAAAACAAGCAGAATTATACCTTTATGTTAATGATAATTGAATTTTTAATTATTTAGGTTATGGTTTAAAATCCCATTAAATTAATGACATCTTCATTCACCTTGTGACCTGACCTGGTTTTCTTAAGGATAAGTACTAAATAGTCATTAGGGTATTACTGATATTTGTAACAAAATCAATAATATGTTAACTCTACTAAGGTTTGAACCCAGGATTTCTGCCATTGGTGGAACTTAATAAATTTAATTCACCTTTTACAGTATGTACCTGCCAACTATGTTTTACTCCAAGACATGTTCCCATTGTTTGCCAAGCAAAACAAAAACTATTGTTTTGGTGCATTTCATCTGTAATTCCACTATTTAGGGGTTATTTTTTTACTGTATTTTACTCTATTTGACTTGTGCGTGATAAGAACCATGGACAATGTATGCATAAGATGTTTACGTCCCAATGTGGGGACTTGTGCATTATACCTGAGAGTTGACAGTCTTGTATGTAAGATGTTTCTGGTCCCAATATGTTAGACTTGTGCATTATGCATTAGAGTTGACAGTCCTGTATCTAAGATGTTTAGGTCCCAATATGTGAGACAGTTGACAGGAATACTTTAGTTACCAACATCTCGAGGTGAGCTCAGTGACCATTTTTGACCAAAAATGTTCCACTATCATAATACATTCAGTATCATCTACATTATGCCCATGATAATAAGGATGCGGGTTCTTCTTTGCACTTATTCATATGGAGCGCTTAGGAAAACAGTGAAAAATGAGGAGCACTTGAAGAAATAGACTGACCCACGGGCAGATAGGGTTGATGGACAGACCAACAGACAATACTTCAATATAGCTGTTAATTGAAGTGGATGATGTACAGTATTTTATGATGAACTTTTAAGTTAAAAACTAATTTTTAACTTTAAATTAATCAACGATTATGTGTGGAGATTGGTCCTCAAGAACCTCTCCTGGAAACAGTCAAGCATCAAAAACTAATATAGTTTGGACACGTTATATAAGGTCATAAGGCAAGGCACAACAACCTCTTAAAAACAATCTTGCAAGTCATGGTCGAGGAAGGACGTAGATCGGATAGACAGTGCAAGAGCTAGACCAACAAGGACTGGACATGGTTGGCCAGAAATTTAAAAGACACCACCCCCATCCCCTTCTCAGTAAAGGGACTGATTGAAAGAACCTGTTCAGCTCTGTCTACATACAAAAGGACATGCTGTAGAATAGCTATACAACCTTCTACATCTTTCAACCATTCCATGGCATTCAAAGCAGATTAAAGTAGGATTAATAGGGATTTATTTCTACAAGAAGTTTTAATTCAAATTTGAATTCATGGAAAAGCAATCCTGCTTGTTTATTTACCTCAGTATTACAGTTAAGGAAGGTTTGTGGTCAGCATATAATTCCATGTCCACACATGCTGGTCAGTCTGCTTTGCATAGATTTATTTTTAAAAATATTTTCTATCATTACATTCTATAATAGTAGCATTATGTATTGAAGAACAAGTAAAAAAAAGTACTTGGATATATGTACCCCTTAATTTGGAGTGAGTTTATTCCCAGTTGATTTGACTCTTAGGAAAGTAAAAATTATGGAATATGTTACATGTAGTCCTCAAATATTTAAAAAAAAATTATTTCATGTCACATCCAACAGCAAGTTTACTCGCCTCTTACAGAAGAGATCTACGCCATGCTTTCTAAACCAAGTTTCATTATGAGGCTTGGGAAATGGCGTTGCTAAGTCATGGGAACCAACCTAGTGTTCAGCCAGGTTTGAACCCAAGACCTCAGGATTGGAAAGCAAGCATGCTAACCACCAAGCTACAGCGCCACTCCTCATTTCCACAGCATAATTATTTAGTTTATTAAAGAAACCCAACATTTAGGTTTTTATCTCTGGCTACTGCTCTGTGTTGTATGAATCCATCTACATTCATTGTACTTAGTTCTTTAAAAAAATTGCAGTATTTAAAAAGACGGTTATTGATTACTGTTGATTAGCGTTTTTTAGTTAGTAGTTTTTTTTGTTAATATACTCTATAGTATGAAAATATACTTTTTGCCGAGTTAGATAATTTGAAAAAGAACCACTAGAGACTATTACCTTGCTACAACTTGTGAATATTATAACAATGCAAGAAATATGAAGTTAGATCTTGCCATAGAAAGTGAAACTAATATATTAAAATACAGTGAGAACAAAGATTCATTGTGATTTACAGGAAAAGTGTCGACAATACAATTGGTACTTGGCCAATAGGAGATAATGTACCAGAATTTGTTTTGTCTTATCGTTTAGCATTTGTTAACAGGTACCTTCACTTTTTATGTGCAGGTATGTTAGGGCAAACAAAAAGAAATGGTAAGCATCACCACCCCTCTCTGAATTTTATTTTTCTTAATACACTTGGCATAAACTTGGCACTGCAGAAATTCATTAAAATTGATTGCATTCAAATCAGTTATTTACTAAAATGTTACCTTGTTTGAAGTATCAAAATATTATATATAAATAGAAATTTTAAAAAGTGAAAAATAATATCACAAATTGAAAGGAAACACGTCAACAATTACAGATAATGGAATTTATCTGATTGTAGCATTCGTGATTATTAATATAGGTGCTCTTAGTTGTGGTATGGTAGAATCTAAATAGATTTGAACCCTTATACTTTATGGTAGACATGTAAATGTACCACCCTTTACTGTACGTCTGTCAGTACTTCTTTATTTTTAAGAAAAAAGAAAGAATTTAAATTGACTACAAGTGTCATGTTGGATACTTATGTTCTTGATAATTTCATTAGCCAAATACTTCTTGTGGGAAATGACATGTAAATGGTCCCTTGTGACTTACTGTTAACGTTTGATTTCCTAGTTTCGTTGAAGTGTATTGTCAAGTATGAAGTGTAGCTATCACTAGACAAGCTCATGTGTGTTTATTCTATGTTGACATGTTGTATCATACACACATGAATTACAGGTCTTCGAGTTAGAATCTACTGTGTACCTAACAAGATTGGTGATTAGGCCCTACTGTACTGTATAAAAATATCCAAAAGGTCCACTAACCAACTCCAAGATACATACTATAAGCCAACAGCGTAGATTTGAGTTGAAAAGTGGAGGGGACAAAGACAAGAAGTTGCAGTGGTGGCGCCAATGAGGATGGTCCGCCGGGTGGGCGTGGTTCCCGGTTTGGTTTTGACGAGCAGGAAAAAAAAGTCATTTCTCCGTTTGTATGTCTATTTTCCTATTTTTGGGGTCAGTTATACAATATTTTTATTGATAGAAACATGGAAGGGTTACCGCTTTTTTCAACTTTTACATTTTTTTCATACATTTACCAAAAAAGTGGAAGGGGGAAAATTAATATCATGTCCCCACCACATTGAAAAGTGGGGGGGGGGCGAACCGTGTCTTCCCGTCCCCCACAAATCGGCGCCTATGCTCTAAGCAATGACATGCATGCCATCGTGACAGGAGAGGACAAAATGTCTCAGCTGTTGGGTCGGCTTATACCTGAGTTAGTATGCTAGTTTAATATAATCCTTGCTTGACTGGAAAAGTGATATAGGAATATAGAATGACACTTCAGTGGCAGTTTTAGGGTGCTACTATAGTTTAAAAATAAATTTTGACGTTCTTACACATTATCTACTACCACCAATATTTAAAAATTATTTGATATTTAAAAAAAAAATCCGAATAAAATTAATTAACATTTTCTCCAAAAAAAAATATTACTACCTTAGAAGTAATGAGGAGATAAATATTTTTGCCTTATTTCCTCATGAATGATTTATCTGAGAGTTTTCATAGTATTGAGATCGTTAGACAGGTTATACTGTATGCATGTTCATTATGTTAACATGTTGTAAGGCAATCACAGAGTTAGGCATTACTGAATATCCTACCAAGCTACATTGATCAGTACTGATTATTATTGTTATTATTATTTCTTGATTAATGATTTATCTGACAGTTTTTTTTATGTTAATGAGTGAACATGTTCATGTTCAATCTCTGTTGATGCTAGCATTGTACACACATGTAGAGCAACTGTAAGACTAATTTGTATCCTACTTGGCGCCATTATTGCTTCTTGATTAATGATTTATCAATTTTTAAAAAAAATAATTATAGGGCTGTAGTATCTTCTTACATAAACAATTAAACTTAGTAATTTTTAAAATCATTCTTGTGATGAATGAAGAATGTTTTATTAATGAATGAAAGTACCATATATTTTAATGTACCACTTGTGTGAAATATCAGTGGATAGAAGTTAGTAAACAATTTTTGGGGAGATGTTATTTAAAAAAATATAGTGTACTACCTTCTTACATAATTAAAAAATAATAAAATAAACTTAGTAATTGCTTTAATCATTTTTGTGATGTATGGAAGAATATGTTTCATTTGTGAATGTTAGTACTATACCATGTATTTTGATGTACCACTTGTGTGAAATATCAGTGGATGGAAGTAAGTGACAATATTTGGGGAGAAGGGTCACTGTGTAACCTCGGTACCGTAACCTCATACTGGTGATAGGGTACCTTGATGGTTAACATGCGTGCCTTCCAATCCCAAAGTGCCAGGTTTGAACTTGGCTACTTACTAGATTCTTTCCAACAGAGCCACTCCCACAACCTCCTCATAATGAAAATTTGTTTTAATAGAAAGTATGACGTAGCTCTCCTGTCAGAGGCGAGCAAAATTGCTTTTAGATGTCAAAAATAATTTTAAAAATATCAATTTAAATGTTTTCATTTAAGGGGTCAAATAATGTACGTTTAGTATGGTAAACTATCATAGTGCAAAAAAACTTCCTAGTCAACATATATTTTTGATTAACTGAGGCTAGGCATGGCAAAACCACCAAGTTGTCGCAAAGGAAGTTATTGTGAAACAGGCAAATAAACAAGAGGAAATTTAAATAAATACAAAGAAAATGTTTGTATATTTTGTCCATTAACTTTGGTTCAAATGTCCGATTTTAATAATTGACCCCTCATTTTAAAGCTTATGGAAGGTGTAGCCTAATATGGTGGTAACAATAATTCAATTTCAATTTTCCTACAACTTGGTGGTTTTGCCGTGACATGCCTCAAATGAAGGGGATTGGGATCCATAGCGTAATCATAAAATTTCAATAAGTCAAGTGATATCAGGACCCACTGTGACAAAGTCATAAACTGTCTAGTCAAGCTCAATTTCCTATGGCATTGTGCAGGTACCCTGTCTCTTAAGATTCATTCCCAGACTTAACCGATCATTGAATGCGTTTCTGAATACAGAATATTAAGTACCAAACCTATGTTATAATATAACTGACCACCTTCTACAGTTCCCCTAAAGTTGTATCACCTAATGTTAGTCTAGTACTGAAAGCCTTTCAGAGCATTTTAGTCTTAAAATCTACAGACAGACAAGATTTGTTGTGCATAACTATACCATAATTATGAATTGCACAGGGGGAAAATGAACAAAGGTAATGGCTGGCACAGACATGGATTGCTAATGCTATAGACAGACTAGGAATCCAGACAGCGTTTAGCCTGTCTGTTGATTCAACATACAAAAATCACTGTGAGCTGGACACAGACCACAAAATAATATACAACAGACTACAATATAATTTCTGCTTTTATAACGAAGAATTATAATTTAGTCATTTGTATTACCGTAAAAACACTCAATTACGAACCCCGATTTTACGAAACCTCAGTTTTATGAACGCCTATACTGGCCCGTGACGTCATCAATATTTTTATTTTCATTACAAATAATACATATATTTCAACGAATAATAAACTTATATTTACAATTTTACAATAAATGCAAATATTTTTCAACATTAGTGTATCGTTTACTTCAAAAAATCCGCATCTTCGCAGTCTAAATAGCAGATCTGATCAGCCCCGAGTTCGTTAATAACCTAGGCCTACCTGAGCTGCATCGCGACGCGAAGTCAACAACCGATGACAGCGGCAAGCCCTGGTAGTCGGTGTGCCTCATTTTGGAAAACATTTAATACTCAAAAAACGATTTCTAAATTAAGTACCGTAAGCAGTCATTGTGCCATTATTAAAACACTGAATATTGCTATCAATACAAATGTGTTATATTTTCGTTTAAAACAATGTATAAAATGTACAGGGCTAGGCCTAGATCGGAAAAACGATCAAGACATCTCGATTACAGTAAACAGAATGACACCATCCTTCACACTACAAATACCGCCACCGCATCGCTAAGATAACCACCTTGCAGTCCCAACAAGCATCCAATCCTTAACACGTGTAATATTTCGTACAGAAGCCTCCGTGCATATAAAACGCTCACAATTCTCTCTCTTCCCACGCCACCACCGTATTGCTACCACCGCCGTGCAAATAAAACGGCCACAGGTCTCTCGCTCTCCTCCCCACGTTGGATTTTACTACACACGAGGCAAATCACTGGTCCGCTTGGTGAGTCGATTACAATGTTAGGCCTACAATTACCGTTAACTAAAGCATATGACCAATTAATTAAAACTTATATCAAAAATCATAAGATCCACTGATTAATCTTAAATAGAATATGAGTACTGAAACTCCAAAAAATGACAACTTAGAGGCCTCTATGGCCTCTAAGTTGTCATT
>JAOTQE010115421.1:0-12934 GCA_025631205.1 Nesometra sesokonis
GAATAGGACAAAATCGCCGACCAACAATTGTTTGGCCCCAGAGCTAGGAAATGTGACGTCACGCTTTTTCTTCCTATACACATAATTTAAAGAACTCTGTTCTAACTATTCCCTGCATTCTATGCTCACTCTAACCATTCGCCAAGTCGCCAATGACTACTGGAAATCTCACTTGGCTAAAATAAAAATGACCTCTTTTGCCAAATTGGCCTAATGGAAATCCCTAAAAATCATCTATTTTAGCCATTTTTATCGGTTTTTAAAAATTTGGCTTAAGACTTCATAATTAGGCTAAAAAAATATATAATGTTTGTGGTACACCACGTATGTAGTTGTAAGCTACTCAACGTTTTGATCGATGTGCTTCTGAGGACGAGCGAAGCACATCGATCGAAACGTTGAGTACCTTACAACTACATGTGTTTTACCGCAAACATTATATCTTACAGGCTTAAAAAAAATTGGCAACCTTTAGCCTTTTTGGCTAAGAAAAATAAATGACCATAGTGTGAGCATAGACATTGAATGAGCACAGTTATGATCCCTGAGTAATACTTACTGGTGTGGCATTTTAAGTCAGACAATAAGCACTGGTGACATTAACATGGACCACCTCACACAACTGATCAGCAGCCTAAGTACACTATGATCCCCCTGCTGTGATTATGAATGATACTGTAATCACAGACACCAATGCATATTCACCAACAATGACTCATTCACTATTCATGATGTATTGAATAGTGAAACCACATTCAGACTATCAAATTTCAACAGACATGCTGGCAAGTACTAATATTAATGTATGCCTATAAATTTTAAAATCAATAAATTGTGAGGTGTCACCACGAAATGAGTCGTGTTGTACAGAAAACCAAAATTGAGTTATTGTTGTATTTGGATAGAAGAGTTTATAAGCTTTAAATTGGTTTTTAAATGAGGTTCATAGCTTCAGTATAACCAGAGAAAAATCAATTTAAAACATGGTTATATGAAAGCACACTTTGAAGAAAATCGACTTTAAAGATAGACAACTGTTGACTTCCTGTATGTTCTTCCATTGATTTTGAAAAACAGCCTTTACAAAATGTAGTTCAAAAACATGTTTATTATAAATAAACATAAACAGGAAGTTTGTAATCATAAAATTTAATTACTAAACTTACCAAAACACCAGTAATCTCATTTTTGTGAAATTATGAATTTCTGTCTATTTTTTGTGAATATCTCAAATGGCCCGGCGTACAACACGACTCATTTTGTCACGACACCTCACAATTATTCTCTACATATATTTTGATGGCTAGGAGGGTACTGTTTTTCTACTAGAAAGTGATCTAAGAATTTGAGGAGTTTGATTTAAACTAGGGACCCCTTATCCAATCTTCATCAAAACACTACAACATGCCACTAAATAAATTTATTTTTAGCGGTCCTCTTCAAATAGACATGGTTTTCACAACCTAAAATTTTGATTAATTTATTATTATTATATAGATTATAGATTAAATTATTATTTTTTTCATTTTCTTTTAAATTAATTTGTAGTGGATCATTTTACAAGTAAAGGTACAGGTTTTAGATTCATCCTTATTTTTCACTTTCTGTTCGGAAATTTGGTTGCACCTTTACATACGTTGCCTTGACCAGTATGATTAATAAGGACTAAAAAAGTTTAAAGAACTATCCCAGAACTTGAAAGCAAATTCTGATAATTCTTAATAAATTTGTAAATGTAAAATAATACTAAGAACTGTCTTAAATGTACTCTTTAAAACATTTTACATCAAACTAGAAGAATTCCAGACAAAAATCAGGTTTTGTTAATAAGAAAACATAAATCATGACTTTTTCAGGGTAGGTATTTCTTCCTGGTAGGGAACATAATTACTTTATAATCCCCAGGCTCAAACAGGTTTTAACAAACATAAATTCTTTCATAGCTGTACTGTTAGGCTGTTTAGTTGGAGGAATTGCATTCATCCAGTACGAGACACAATCAAATTAAGTTGAAAAATTCAATGTGGACTTATTTCCAACGAGTAGGCCTACTTTGTGTGGTGTTTGTAGAGTACACCACTTTTATGAACAGTGTACTGTGCATTGCATTAAGCCCCTTTCACACAGAAAATACTGCAATGTTACCATAACCATGTCGGCATTATTGCCAGTCTAAACCCTTTTGTATAGGTCAAATTCCGGTAATATGACGGTTTCCTGTGTGAAAGGGTCTGAGCGAAATGCATAACAAAAATTACCAGTCTTAATGATAGAGGTTCTCAACTATAACCTTTGTTTAGTTAAGCTTCACTGTGAAAGCAGGCATTACACTGTGGAACCTTGCACATCTGGCCTAAGACAGTTACAGTAATATGTCTAGGGTATGAGGTGGTCCAACGAATGCTGGCACTGTGCCGGCATTGAAGGAAAAGTACCCTTTCACAAGAAAAACCAGCATTTACTAATTACCGCAATATTCCCACTTTACAGTTCTGTGTGAAGAGCTTTTAGGGACATAACCAACAGCTTATGAAGGAGGGGAATGTTGTCTTACCTTCACAATATGCCCACATTATTAAGTTTATCAATTATTTTGTTCATTTTGATTGATTAATATCACAATAAAATTAATTCTTGTTTCTAGATAATGTGTACTGTTAGTCAAAATATGGGAAATATGAGCACTTAAAAAATCCAGGGTTGATTTGAGATTTTGGGTCGGTCAGGCTTGGGCAAAATAAAGTTGTTTTTTGGGACTAATGTTTGGTTTGAATCTAACCCTGACCATATTAGGTGGCTCTTGAGCACTTGAATTAGTAAACATAATCTTATTTTAGATTTTGGTTAATCTGTAATTGCACTTTAATCACCACTTTAAACTTCTGTGGTATCCTGATAAGATATTGCAACCACAAATGTGACTTCTTTGCATAAAAAGTTCATCTATCTCTGGGTAAAAAGTCTTGAACTTTTACACTTTCCAATTAAGGCAATTACCTAATGAATGCTTGTAAGTTTCATTTCAAAATAATTCATCTTCTCCCTACCAACAGACAACATTCTAACTTCCTTATAGTATTAAGGTCGATCTCCACTGGGCGAATTTATTCTCGTAAACAAAAAGCGAATGATTGTATGCCTGCGAATTTATTCGCGCGAATAACAATTTTCGCCTCAAAAACATTTTCTTAAAATTTAAAAAATTTACATTATTTTAACAGATCAATACAAATGCTTCAATTATGCTAAAGACAAAACAGATTACACTACAATATAATTTAAGTTTCAAATAATTATACTATACAATAAATATTGTTGTTCATAATGTACATTCGCGTGCACTTCTATACTGACCGTAAGTTCACCGATTTGGTTCAATGAACATGGGCAAGTCAAGCTTATTTTAGTACATACTCTGATTGGCACTAATTATGAAACTTGAGAAAATGTATACGAATAAGACTGAAAACGGCAAATACTGCTGACCTTGTGACCTAGGTCAAAGGTCATGGCACCTTTCGTGGCAACACCCCTTCGGGGAATTATGTCCCAGATGATATGTAGAAATTGAACTTGGCCTAGTATCATCCGTTGCACTTTCTCGTTTTTGTCGCTTCACTTTTTACAAAATTGCAGTTAAAATCTTCCCCAAGGTCAATATCTTCATCATAGCTGCGTTTTTGTCAGCAGAAATCAGTAATAATCAACAAAGGGAAATTCATCCAAATTACTCATTAAAAGAGGGCAGCATTTTACAAAATGTGCTTAAAAGTCAGGCTGTACTGTATACGGCCTACGCACCTTAGAACAGCTATATGGGATACGGCTCACGACCTCAAAGGGTTAATGAAAAAAAAATGTTAGAAACTAACCTTTCAGGTGATGGAGGGCCACCTTCTGACTGTGTTACAACATGGTTTTTAACACAACCATTGGACATGTTTGGGAATATCTCCATAATATAAGGTTCTGCGCTGACTTCAGTCGACAGCAGTCGTATTAACTCCGAGTCTTTACACAATCCTAGAATTGAATTTTTAAGTTCTTCCGAATATTTGTCGTTTTCATGTGCGCGGCGTTCTTTCCACCTCTCAAGTGACGACAATTGCGGATGTTGAGACGGACTAGTTTTTGATGATTTTCTTGTTACACAGTTAATATTTGAGACTACTTGACCGTTGTGACCATTAGTTACTTCGGGATCTGGTTTAAAAATTCCATTTGTAAATTCTTTTGTCGGCGATGGCGAAATGCTTACATCCGATGTAGGAGACAGTGAGGGTGTGATCGAAGGAGATGGCCGGCAATCACCGCCATCTTCTGGTGATCGATTAAATCTATTACCAACAACTTCTGAACTCGACCTAAAAAAAGAAAAAAAATCCGGTAAGTTCTAGGGTAAAGTAATGTTTAATTCTATACCTATCAAAAACTGAAAGATCCAGTCAATTTCAAGTACTGTAATGAATGTAATACATATTTTAATCAGTGAGATACTGTACATAAAATCATGTCAAAATTCAATATTTTGATATTAACTTTGTCATCATCAAGTAAAAAAAATCAGTATAATGTATTCATACTTCAGGCCTGAATAAGGTACTGTAAATTTGATAAATTTTGCGGTAAATTTTCGCGCTTTTCGCATATAAAGAAGCTCCAGCTCCTACAAAATAAAAAAATCTTGAAAATCTATTCCCATATTTGACAGGTAGCAAAAACTTAACTTGCCGAAAATAACAATGTGCAACTATTATAATATAATATATTATATATACATCATAAACATAATATAAACACATTTGTAATGAGTCAATGAGTAGGTATATATGTGAACAGGATTGGAGATTCACTATAGAATTTCATGCATTAGTTGCAAGATACATTTATTAGGAATGAAAATGATACGATGACATAGAGCTCCAAGAAAATCACTAATATATCAGGGGGTAATCTGGAAGTGGATGGCAATGATTTCAGTACTGAAATGACAAATGTATGAATGAGGTTACAATGGATACAATTCAATATGATTTTTTTGCCAAATATTATTTTGCAAAAAATAATTATAGAATGAAGGATGGGAAGATGAATGACATTACAAATTAATTACAACATTTATAATGTCAGTGTCAGTACATTTACCAGACAATAATAAAATAATTTCTCTTATTCCCAAGAATACATATGAGGCTAGTCGTGGCAAAACCACCAAGTTGTCGCACAGGAAGTTATTAAGAAATAAGCAAATAAACAACAGGAAATATAAACAAATACAAAGGAAATTTATGTGTATTTTGTCCAATAACTTCTGTTATAAATGTCCGATTTTAATAATTGACCCCTCATTTTAAAGCTTGCGAAAAGTGTAATATGTTCTTGATAATAACTCAATTTTCAATTTCCCTACAACGTGGTGGTTTTGCCGTGCCATGCCTCATATGCTCTCAAGTACTGTATTACTGTTACACTTACCCTTAGTGCATATTAATACATGTAAATATGGTTAATATGCAGATTAATTAGATACTAAAACTTTCCTACTTGACTACTGTATACAACCAGTTTCCTGGCAGGTCCAAATTATCAGTAACTTGTTACGGATTACTAGCAACCTTACGATGGATGAAGAATAGAATTCTGCAGAAAATGTGCAGTCTGGTATATACAGTAACTCTATTTCTATTCACAGTAGGCTTATTAAACTAAAACTAAAATATTTTACTATTCATGTAGGCAATAATTATCTTGATTACAAAGATTACAACGTTTGCCTCACACATCAAGAAGATAGCATCCATATAAATATGAACTACTTAATATCTTAAAAACAAATATTTTCAACTAAAATACTCATCGGGAAGATAAAAAACTCATTAAATACCTCATGAGACAACGTTTAGGCTTATAGTAATGCGAACATCCAGGACACATCATCATCATGGTCAAATAAACAAAACTATACGTAAAACTTCAACAATATAAAGGAAACCTGTTATAGCCAAGACGGAGGCTAGCATTAGAATGATATCATTAACCACAACTACACCAATATATATTGTGGTCACAGGAAAAGGAAGAGTAGTTTGATAATATCAGCTGATCGTACCAAACAATGACACTTGTTCCCTTCTGTCGAGAAGGCACCCAAACGGATTAATTATACAGGATTGCTTACGAAAAGCTCCTGGTATCAGATCCGGCTTAAACAATTATGTACATAATCGCTTCCTTGAAGAATAAACAAATGCACAGAATTATAGACTGCATATCTCACTATTACACAATATAGGGTGGACAGAAAGTAGCCACCCCAGTGATTGACCTTTAAATAAGTTTAATGTGTATTCATAAATTATTAATATTGAACTTATTAAATGGAAATCAAACAAGAGTGACGGTTCACCAGGTCCGCGCTTTTACTGCCATTTTGGGGTGTAAAAGTAGTCTTTCATTAATTATTCTACCACAGGACACATTACACTGACATCCCAAGATATTTTTGTAGTTTTGACAAGGCACTTCGTTTGCTTCATTGAAACGGTTCTATTAAACAATGGGTTAACCCGACTGCGCCACAATTTTGCATTTGATACTATAAGCCGTATTTTACAGTACTTGGTGTTTTTTTCTTGTGGGTCTAGGGGACACCCTAAGGTATAACTTAAAAAAAAGTTAAACGTTCGTTGGAAATGGAGTCTAATTTATGTGTACAAAATTTCATGCATGTCCATTCAAAACTGGCGACGCTGGACACTTTTAAAGTTGTGGTCACAACAACAGAATATGAGTAAGGATCTACGGTTCACTTCGACTTAACAAACAATTTTATCTGACCTTACTTGAATGTCCTTTTAATAACTCATATTTTTGTAGTAGTACTATATTTGAATTAATGCCAATTATGATTATAGCACATGGTTGTTTTCTACTATGGATTCTGGCCTAGTAGTCTATTGTTAAAACAATCATTTAAATACAATGAACAATGTCTTAATAATTTTGAATTTATTTTCTTTGTGTTGCAAAGGTAATTACTATTATAATGGCAAACAGATGATAATTATGGTTGTTTCATAATTCTAGCAAAAAGAAACAAAAAACAAAACAAAAACGTAGACAATGTTCTATTTGTAATGTATTTTTAATCATAGTGTATTAACATTTTCAAGGTAGTTCCGAAATCCAGTTGATACTACGTAGTTGCTAAATAAAGATTCAAGGACGGAAAAGTACATAGTACTGTAGTAGTACATGGTATGTAATGAACGTATTGTAGTAAGGAAATAAAACTGAATTTATAATCAGTTTAATATTTAATCTACTGATCTAATTATGATCTGGTTTTATTTGTATTGAGATGTAGGCATCTGGAGTAGGAAAAGGTAGTATTTTTTTTTATTTCGCAATTTTACATTGGACATGCAAAAAAATGTCCCTATTTTATGTTTTTTAGGGTCCATTTTTTGGTGGAGAGTTTGAGAAACCCATAATATAAGAGGAAGAAGGCGAACCCAGCCCCTGGTGTGTGGTCAATGAAGCACGACTTGGGAGGGAGCATAGTTTTGTAGACAACTATTTTATCCACTGCCCACACCCCACTCCCCAAAAACTGAAGATAATTGTATTTCGTTTCTGGACAGTTCAGAGTCAAGTTTCCTATACAATATTTAAATTGGTTTTATGATTTTGGAACTGTTAAAATGTTCTATTTGGCATGAAATTTGGTTTTAGGAGCATTGGCTTTGGGAGAATTGAGAGTAGTTTTATATATTTTCTTTATATATATATATCAAATTATTTTCATTTTTCGTCTTTAAGGCCATGTGTTTGCAGAAAAGAATTATCTGATAAATTGAGATAAAAATATCCGATAAAAACATTCTAGAAACAGGTGCTTAAACTATTATAATTGAAAAAAAAATCATCTGATTCTACTCTGATAAATTATCTGATAATTGACCTAAAATGCAATACTTTTTCAATTTGACCCGGGTCAAACTTGATCTTGTTTTTGTGAAAATTTCTGTTTTACACTAGGCGAATTTCTTCGCGCGACGCGGAATTTTTTGATCACACGCATGCGCCGTTAAAATTTGTCAAATGGATGATTTGATACATCGCCATGGCGCTTCGCTTCTGATAGCCGCGACGAAATAGTGAGTTCGACCAGTTTCTACTCCGTCGCTGCGAAAAAACCCGCTGTCCAATCAGATCAACAGAAATGTTCACGTCACTGAAAGTGGTACCATTTGTCAAAGTCAAAATAGAGCAATTTCCATGTGTGGTCAACAGCGGGAAAGATCGCGTGATATATCGCATTCTAGTGTAAATCAATGACGCGATCTTGTGAATTTTTTCGAGGCGAAAAATTTCGCGTTGCGCGAAAAAGTTCGCCTAGTGTAAAACAGGCTTGATGCAATTAAAAAAGAAATCACCAGATTAGGAAGAAACTAAGTGCTATGATCTGCGTGGTGTTTGCGCAGTTGTATTTTAAAAATGCGGAAACACAGGAAATATTGTTATATCTAGGTCATTATGCTTTAATAAAGTTTTGTTTTGATGTCAGTTTTGATCAAAATGTTTTTCTAATGTAATTATATTGTTTTTAAATTCCTTGATTAAAGTTTTTTGACTTTCTTTTTTAAATTACTGTAGTAAATGATGTGTTAATATTTTCAAATTTCTAAACATAAAAATAAACTCACTAATAAATATAGTGAATAACATGTGTCACTGATGACTTTCCACACTTTTTATTTATAAAAAAATGCATCATTTCACAAATATAGCATTAAAACCTTTTATGACTTGAAAATGTAAAAATAAAACCTGAAAGAAAATAGATCAAGAGAAGTAAGCGATCTCTATGAGCATGCTGTAAACAGTGTGACACTGATTATGATGTCATAACTGTAAAATGACTAAATCTAAAGATATTCAGGATCTACAGATAAATAAATTGGAAGATAGAAAGAAAATGGATAGAGGAAGGATATGTATGAAAATATTTGTAAAATAAATATGTGAAGTTAATTAGAAAATGATTAAAATTGTTTCATAGATAGGCTTTAATGATTGTAAACAAGGTACAGGGTAGTACTGTATAGTGTACAATACCAGTAGAAACTCTGGAGAAATATTTTGTTTACATTACAATTAAACTACACTATTATTTAGGCGACACCCCTATTATTACAGAAAGGTATCTAGTCTTGATTTAATAACATGGGTGTCTATAAGGTCAATTAAAGAAAAAAACTCAGGCCTCGAATGTGGATTTTTTAGGGGAAAGACCATTTCTGGTTGATTTTGAAGTACAAAATATACAGTGCACCAGATGTCATTTTGTACAAATAGTATTTCACGCTTCATGTATTACTGAAAATAGGGGGCACCAAGGCCGAAGTGGCCGTAATGATTTTCAATTTTTTAAGACACTGAAGCCCACTAAGAGGGCATCCGAGGCAAAGGCCTTGGTTAAATTCAAGCCCTGAAAAATACTTGTTAAGCATCACTACCCTACCCTGAATATCTGAAAACTGATTTTTGACAAAGTATTCCAAATTGGCATTTAATTCAAGCTATTCAGTAATTTTTTGCAAGTTGAAGTTCCAGCTGATATTCTTTGTTGGTAAACTCTGTATTTAAATTTGAATTGTTTGGTAATCAGAAAACTGTTATGGTCAAAATACATTAATATAAGGGGTCAGTGATCCAATGGTTAAGAATGGTGTAAATATGTTGATTACTGTTTAAAAATATACTGCAAAATAAGAAAAAAATGTGATTCACCCCTTGATTTTCAAGATTGTGGTCGGTCGGGCTTCAGGCACACAAAGGTAATTTTTTTAGGCCTTATAACACTGTAGTGTATTATTATGATATTTATACAATGTAGATGTTTAAATTTATATGGTATGAAGTAAAGAATCAGTGTTTAAAAATATAAATGTAAATATTAAAATAGGACCCCCTAACTGGAAAAAAAATGTTTATGTCTATTTCTACGGGTGTATGTTTAAACTATTTTACAAGCAAATTTAACCCAAAAGCAAGCAATAGACTACTGTAACCATTGTCTAATTACAGTCTAAACCACCTATATCCACTGTAAAATATAAACCAACTTAAACCAGTTATTAATAAATTTTTCTAAATATTTAAAAAAAATAATTTAGATGTGTAAACCTTTATTCTCACGCATAACAGAAAGAGGTCCTACAATACTAAACACCACTTGCTATCATGCATACCCACCTTTAATGAATTACAGTACTACTACCAATTATCATAAGCAAATTTTAATAAATAATACTATATTTGAATACGTATTACTGTATGTAGTTGTAAGCTACACAATGTTTCATTCAATGTGCTTTGAGGACGATCAAAACACTTCAATCGAAACGTTGAGTAGCTTGCAACGTGGTGTACCGCACACGCTATGTTTACACCTGAATACGGTTATTAATACATATAAATTTTGAACAAATTTCTCAAATATCAAAGTGTTAATTAGCCTGGTTCTGCCATCGGTGATAATATACACGATTGATTATGGAAACCAAGATAAAATAACATCTTTATTCCACCATATATGAATTTTTAGCTATTTTCTTGATCAAAGAGAGCATAAAAGGTTGTCATCAATACAAAAAAAAATGTTAAAAATTTAAATATTTTGTTATTTGACTAAAATTTGCAGGATTGGTAGTACTTGGGAATTCATTGTGAGTATTAACAAGTGGTTTTTTGTAGGACCTCATGGAAAATATTGAATGATAGATAAAGAGTATAATAATTAAAAGATGAAGTCTTTAGAAGGATTATAGTATTCACAAGAAGGCTGTCAGATGATATTTAATTATCATCAGTTAGAATAATCATATATGCTATTATATATGTGGGTGTGTCTATTCAAAGTATTGGCTTGTCATATCAAATTGCCCGTTAACATCATGGTATTGACATGAGGAAATGAACAACAACTACAGTAATATAGAAAGGAACAGGCATGCAAAGAAAAAAACATAGACATTACCTTGTACATGTCAGCATAAATAGAGTCATTGGTCTTGAATAGGGTAAAGAAGAACAACAAACATGAGAGAATTGGTAAAATAACAGTCAATATGGAGAGATTTTGACACAAAACCTACAGATGTGTATGGTAGGTAGCTACTGATTATAATCAGCAAGCGTTTGAGTATCTAATGAAGCGTGAAGAGATCGACAAATAACTGGATAGAAATCATTGATGAACATCTCGGCAGTGGCCGTTCCATCTCCACTGAGTCATGCATTATGAATAATCATTATTATGCTATCAAGAGGGACTGGTACTTATCCAATGGTGTGTGGTCGATGAAGCGCGACTTGGGAAGGGACCATATTTTTGTAGACAACTATTTTATCCACTGCCAGAGGTTTACACATTTTGTTACTCAGTGGAGTCTGACAATCAAATGAACATCTGACAACATACTGTTTTGATAATGGGCGGTTGTAGGTTATTATAAATGCTAAAAATTAACAATTACTTCCAGATGACCCTCAAAAACTAATGATGTTAATGGTGAGGCAATTAGTAAGAAGTTTAATTTAATATTTACATTTCGACAGCAAGAGATGATAAAGTCAATAATTTCAGTTTTCAGTTGATAAAAACATGAAGCCATTTATTCAAAAATCTTTTTTTTTTACAAGATTCATTTAAAATACGTCTTGGTGATGATATATTAAGATGTGCCTATTATTACTGATTAATAGATACATTCCCTTACAATACGATACTTTCTTTATTCTGAAAAGAACACTTTTTTAATACAATAAGGTTAGGCCTACTGGTCCCCCAAGAGGTCCAGATTTGGTAAAAACGAAATAGAATTTAAATATATAAAACATTAAATGAACAGAAAGTGAAATAATAATAACCAGGCTAATATACAATTAAAGTAAAATGGAAAACATAAGAAACATCATAGCAATCATTGATGCTTTTTACAATTTTCAGGGTTAGAATTTCGGCGAGAATCCGAGAATCCATTCCCCTAAGATTCTCCTAAAAGTCTTGTTAGGAGAATCATTTTGGATTCTCACAAAGTTCGTCTAAAAAAACTTAATGATCTACATTTTTATGGTCACTTCCATATCTATTTTTTTTGTAAATGCATGAATGTCCACCTTTTTCTAATGGGATGCTGTCATGATGTTTGTTTGTATCTCATTGCTGTTAATTAATCTTGTTGATGAAACCCAGGTCACACATTTTAATTCTAACCAGTGATGTTTTTTTTTCTTTTTGTCAATATTCAAATACAGTAATAAAGACAAAAGACAGAACAAATTAAACATACGTTTTTGTTAAAATTTATTAGAACAATATGGTAAGAAGAAAAATACGTGTACAAATGACAACAAAAACATCAGATTTTATGGATTCTCGCAAATTATTTTGCAAGAGTCTAAACAGAATCCTGTGAATTTGAACGAAATTTTAACCCTGAATTTTATATTATAGATCAATGTCTTTCCTAAACCACACAAAGTGACATTACCACTATTTACGTCAAATGTGAAACACCATAAAAATGTGCATTATTTGGGCAGTGGCTATTATTACAAGCTAAACCACATAAATAATACATATTTTTAATAGGAAATTATGTGGTAATATGTCTGGCCTGGTTTTCTTGACATAATCTAATCATTTATTAAATGACATTAAGGATACACCAAAAAACTGGCATAAAGGATATACCAAAAGAACTACAACCTAAAGCCTGTTTTCCTGTCGATCGTTATTCCCAAAAACGGCGATTTGAATCGGCGTTTTTGATTGTTAATTTTGAAACATGACGATTTTCACAACGATCGACAGGAAAAGGGGTCACTTTCGACGTTAAAAAAAGTTTGACGATTTGGATCGTCA
>JAOTQE010115432.1:0-12934 GCA_025631205.1 Nesometra sesokonis
ACTGTTTTTAGTCATCATGGCACCCACCCTTACATTGTTGCTGGCCCACCCTTGGATTTTTCTAGCTACATCCCTGGTCATGGTCCTGGCAAAACCACCAAGTTGTCGCCGTTATTGAGAAATAAGTAAATAACAACAGGAAATATAAACATAAAAAGGAAATTTTTAATTTTCCTACAACTTGGTTGATTTTCTGTGACACACCTCAATTGAATTCTTTTATTATTTTTGGGATAACTTCATTCATTTCTTACAATTGTCAGAAAATTATTTTACTATTATTCATTCATGGATTTAGCCAGTAATGACAGATCTTACCTCAGTGTTCTTCCAATTGAACATTTATACTGGTAAATTGTCAAAAAAAATATGAGGCATGGCTTTCGTGTTTGATTTGGCCCTAACCCAAATATCTACATAACTACAGGCTTCCTGTGTTCTGTGTAATACTAAAGACTAAAGTAGGAAAAAAATATATGAGAATCAAAATTATATCATTATTATTTTTTTAATAAACAACATTTTTACTGGTAAATTGTAAATTTTACCGGTAAATTTTCAGGATTTGGGGTTGGTTCGGACAGTCCAAGGTTTTTTAGGTCTACTTAGTGGCAATAATTTGGAAAATTTTAGTTATGGTCCCTAAATTTATTTTGTAGTTGAAAACCTGATTATTAATTTTAATACAACGAACATCAGTGTGCATTTAGACACATGACCATGGACATATACATTAATGTTGAGTCAATAATGTTACAACCTCATACGAACCATGTCACGTTTCACATTATTGAAATCATTATATTCAACATTTCCACCAATCATTGACGCCTTATATCATGATGGAAATTTCTAGATGAATATATCGCACTCTTATATTTGTAAGGAAGATTTTAGTGCACTGTATATGCTTCAAAAAGTTTGAAACAGTTAAAGTATGTTTCCATTATTATAATTTTTGTCTGTTACTCCTTGAATTAAAACAAAAATCACAAATAATAATTATTTTAAAAATAATGAACATGTGCAGAATCACTTGGCAACTATCACGTCACCTGGCAACTCTCACAACACCTGGCAACTCTCACATCACCTGGCAACTCTTACATGCAATGTGCAAGTCACCCAAAGCATCCACACTTTTTATTATTATTTTTACTAGCCACCTGTCAGTGATAGGTGCAAACAGGCACCCTCCATGCTGATTTTGTTTAGGGTGTAGTACTAAAGTCAAGGAAATGAGATCCAATCCGACTTGACCAATCACATTGCATTGTAGATAACTGTTTTGATTTTTAGACATGGAAAAGCATCTTTATAAACAGCTTTTCAAAAATGTCTGTCTATCAGTCTGTCTGTCTGTCGGTCTATGGGTGTCACTTTAAATATCTATGAGATATGAAACAGTTAATTATCAACTGGTAATACATTAACATTAAAGTTGAAAAAATATATTGGCAGTCTGGCTATTTTAAAATAAGATTTTTCTTTTATTTTAAAATTATATTTTTTTGATCATATATCTGAAAATTGTTAAAGAAGTATGAAGTTTGAATGTTTAAACACGTATGTAAATGCTTACTTCCGTGTTAAAACTATATATTTTAAAATCTAGAATTAGCAAATTGCGTCTAACCAGGCTACACAAATCGGCGACTTTTACACCTCGGGCTACTACCTTCTGCGACTACGCCTGAGGCAATAGTCTCAGATCATATGTAAAATGTAAAATTTGCATAAAAGGTAATGTTTATACTATAAAACGAAGCATGATTAAGAATTGTTGGAATGAAATTCTTAACAATATTGTCCAAAATGACCTCCAAACGGCTGCCAAGTTTCATTGCAGGCCTTCACTAGTTTGGGAGCCTCGCATGGACACAGTTTTTCATCACCAATTTTTCATCATCGAAAAATTGAAAATTGAGTTATTTATAGATCATGAAACTACATATTTGCATCTTTAACATACAAAAGAAAATCATACAATGTTTCCTTGCAAAGTTGTGAACAATCTAAATTTGAACATTAGAAAGTAAGTTTTGAGAAACCTGCATTTGAAAGTTGCTTATCCGTTAATAAACAGGGTAATTTTAAAATTATATTTTTGATCATATATCTGAAAATTGTTAATGAAGTATGAAGGTTGAATTTTTAAAATCTATGTTCTTGAAATAAATACAATTTGAAAAATATTGACATTATTTATATTTATTTCTGAATATTGTGGAAGAAACTAGTTTTACGACGTATGATTCCTTTGGCTTGGCTTTGCGACATGTAATCTATTTCTCTTACCCAAAGCATCCACTTGTCTGAGAGATGCATGTTGTTTACTTGCGCATTATTAAAAATTTATATGCACTAGTCCAGTTATGGAAAATATGTACGTCATTGAAAAATGTGACTAAAGCTCAGTCCAGACTATCAAATTTTCTGTGACAAAAAACATTGACATACCTATAAATGGTTATGATGTCACACCATGACCATATTTAGAAATATCATTACCGTATATGAATATGATCAAAATGTTTTGTCAAATAAATTTGATAGTCTGGATTGAGCTTAATAATTTTGTTAATGAGTTATTCTATAATACACTTGCTTACCATGTTTGACCGAATCTTATTTATACATTTGAGTAATTTATTATGCAATTTAATTACAAAGAGGAAGCACTTATAATGGATAAGAAAAAGGGTGCTGTCTTGTGCACAGTGTGTCAAAATTCAAAATTGTAGATTAACTATATTTATTTAAACGAATACCTTTCCCACTTGAATAAAGCGCCCCACCACAAATGTTGTTTGGAATCACCCCATCAAATAAACACCAATAAATATTTTTTATTCAAATAAATGCTCCACATGTGACTAATAAATACAGTAAACATCTTAGTCCTGCATTATCCATATCAGATCATGAACGGTATGGTTTGTTATCTTAATTTTGTGTTTTGAAGATTATAGATAAAAAATGGGTGTTTAAGAACATTCTAGTGGGTCACTTCCTGAAGTAAAGATCATGATCAAAGAGACATTTACTCGAGTGTAGGCCTATATATTTTTAGTTTACACTCAAGAAAAAATTGTTTATCCTAATAATTGCTTCCTTTGAACAAACTCCTCAAGTTCCTCAGGGGTTTATCCAAATGAATATGGTATACCTGTAATACATCAATAATCTATGTATCCACTCAAGTTGTAGTTTAGTCTTGTCTTGGGGCCACTATATTGCCACCATTAGGTAGACTTTCTTGATCAATATTCTACTTGAGCTGCCGGAATGCTATTGCCAGGCCCAGTACCATTCTTTGATCTTTAGGGAATTTCCCTATGGTAATATGGTATACAGGCGTGGATCCAAGGTGGGCGCCCCCCTATTTTCGTCAGAACGTAGTTGCCCCCCCCCCCCTTATATTAGGTGCGTCGGGTAAAAGATTTACCTGGAAAACCAAAGATACGTTTAAAATATGGCAATAGTACATAAAAATGGACAAATTACCTTTTTTTTTTACCCTTCAGGAAAAAGTTGGTAACCACACCCACCCAGAGTGGGCGGAGTGGTAAAGTGCGCCCCCCTCCCCCCCTTTCGGTGAATCCTAGATCAGCTCCTGGTATACATACATCCTGTCAAGTAAAGAATGTTATTAATTAGGAAAAAATAACAT
Source organism: Nesometra sesokonis (assembly GCA_025631205.1). Taxonomy (NCBI): domain Eukaryota; kingdom Metazoa; phylum Echinodermata; class Crinoidea; order Comatulida; family Antedonidae; genus Nesometra; species Nesometra sesokonis. The sequence continues at coordinate 3,674 of JAOTQE010115432.1, forward strand.
TTAACAAGAACTCTCTCAAAAGTGACACCCGGGACAACTAAATTTCACGCTAAACTGGAGCTTTTCTTTAAAGTCCCAAAATCATGAAATCAATGTAAACATAGATAAACCTTATTCTTTTTGGAATGGATTGTGTTCCATAGGCATTTGTTCTAATGGCTGGGAGTAATAATTGTGAAGTGCTGTGAGGCCTTGTCAATAAACACTATATAAGGCCCTATAAAAAAAAATTATTAGTTTATCACCCTACCAAAGAATAACTGATGAGGGCTGAAGGTTTTTTTTTTTTTAAACTAACCCTTCGATCTTGTAGTGATCTCACATTGGGCCAGATCACCCTTCATTATTTTAGACTCGCACAAATATGACGCCCATACCAGCACACCAGCCTATAGCGAGTATTGATCATTGTAGGCCCAAAAGTAATGCATGCGGGGGTGATAAATGATAATTTTTTTTTATTGGGCTTAGTGTCACCTTGTTATTATTTTTAACCAAATTATCTGAAAAGAGGACAAATCGGACAAAATGAACAATCTGGAGAGTGATCGGTTTTAGGAGAGAGATGGGTAAATTGACAGTAGTGTAGACTTCTATTGCAACACCTCATTCTATAGGGAATTTTGAGGTGCAATTTTTTTAGACAACTATTATAGAAAACACCTCGAAGTCTCTTCTAAGATGAAGTATATTTATGTAAATATAGAATCGATAGCTCAATGAGGCATGAGCTAGTTTGTGTGTTTGCATCTGCTGATGAATATGACTAAATAACAGCTAATTGAGATTTATCTGACTCAGTACATTAGTCATTATGGGGTGAAAGGTCAATGTCATCTTCTTGTTTTAGATGTGAATTACAAGAATTTGTACGATTAAGCTGCTCATTTTGATTAAAAACGCCCTCTTCGAATAAGCTTCCTTAACCATACTTTTTAAAGAGCTCTATGTGAATAAGCTTCTCCTAATTTGAGTATGCATTCCCCTTCCCCAGGTAAGAACACAGTGTTTCATTACAATCAGCAAAACTAAAATTTAATATGTTTTCAAGGTCACATTTATTATTTTATTTAACCATTCTTTGTTTGGAACATTTGCTTATCATTGATTGGTGTAGAATTTAATACACCTCAGCTTAAGCATCGTTGTTGTAGAGATGAGAAAATCTTAATAATGTTGGTCTTCAATTGCCCGAAGATGGCAAATTAGGCCTAAAAAATCTTAACATTTTCCCAAGCACAGATATTTTTTTATATTTGTAATTTGTACATGTTACTGTATTTTCAATAGCACAACATTTTTATTTCATATTTAAAATTTTGGGAAATTTGAAAATTAAAATAAAAATTCTTACCCGGATTTTTTACATTTCGGACGGGCTTTGGCAACATATTTTTTTTAACTAAGTTACTATCACAATACAATAATTATTTTCTCTTAATCTAATTTAAAGGGAGGCGGCGATCCACCTACATACCACATCCTCTCTCCCCAACATCTCTCACCCCTCCCTCCCTCAACCTGCACCCTTTCCATCATAGATGAATCGTTTTTAAGCTACGTTGCAATTACATAAATATTTTCTGCATCTAGAAACATTTCTATATTGCAATTTGTTTTAATAACATTTTTCATTCAAGTCAATTTCACATTTCTTATTGCTAGGGGCAAAGTTAAGCCAAACTGCATAGTTGAAATTACATATTGGCTATTAAAGACCTGCTTGGATGGGACCCCACCGCGTCTAATTTGAAATTCAATGATTTGGCTGTGCATAATGCAATACATATAGGAAGGTCCGAACTTTCAAAAATAATTCTGTTTTTCTTCACCTTTTAAAGTTCTCATAAAATTAAGTTTATAAAATAGGTATGTTAGATACAGTATTAATTAATTTTTAGTCTAATTTGTTGTACCTTTATTCTTTGTGAATTTCTTTTGTCGGAGAAATAACTATACTGTTGTAATTGAGCCAATGAATCTTAAATATGTAAAAAGATGTATATAATCACCTTTAAAATTTCTGAGTGCAATGTATATTAAAATGTAGAGTACAATTAAAACCTGTAACGAATATTAATGGCGTATTATATAATTAGATTGATATAGCATTTACTTTGTCATATATTATTTTTTCTAGCTCATAGAAAGCAAATTTTAACTAACAAAACTAAGAAAAAAAATTTAATAAAATAAAACTTTTAAATGGCATGATTTTATATAAGGTTGTCGGTTTTCATCCACACAGAGGTAACAACCCTCCCAATATGTCCGGGAGTCTCCCAAAATTTTAACAAGTCTCCCGATTTTTTTAAGCAATCTCCCAATTTTCTGTTGAAATTTAAACATGTTCTCTATTTCATCAATAAATACAGTACTTTTAAAATAAATGCATACATCATTCTAAATTTATCATAATTGGTGCTAGTTAACCCCTTGCAGGCCCGTTTGTTCGACCCTTCCTTCATAAAATACATTAGAAGGCGCAGAATTTTAAACATAGAGGGCACACTTTGAAAAATCTCCCGTATTTTAGACCTCAGAGGTTGGAACGTCTGTCCTCATTATAAAATATAATATTCTATATGCACTCCTATATAGGCATTGTAAAAATTCAATTCCAGGTGGCCATGTTTTTATTTTTGACGAGCAAAAAAGGGGTTATTTTCCCATTTTGGTGCTCTGGTACCCTGTTTTGTCCATATGTATTTCTATTTTTGGTTTTTATATGGCTTCTACCATGTTGGCTTCAGCTGATGTAAAATATTTTAATAGGAATAAATTTATATGCCCTAAGTAGTGCTCTGTGACTATAACTTTTTATCAGGCATCATGGCCAACTAACAAGCATCTTGGGGAAATTCCCTAACATCATGGAAGATGTTAAAAACATCATGAAAAAGCACCAAGCAGCATATGGAAAGTCCCAACATAACTGAAGATGTTCGATATATCCTGGTGGAAGTCCCAAGCATAATAGAAGATGTTAAGCACCGCGTCTCAAACATAGTAAATATATCAAGCAGCTTCAGAGATGTTCCAGACATCATGGTGAAAGTCTCAAGCTGCTTGGATCCAAGCATCATGGTGAATGTTCCAAGCAGCATGTTAAAATTCCCAAGCAGAACCATTATTCTTTTGCAATTCTGTGTAGGTCGGGATTGAGTGACACAAAGATTTTAAGCCCAGTCTTAACCAGTGCTTGCTTTACCTTTTTCTTATTGTTAGCCCACTGGACTCTAATAAATTGTACACCTTCACTAGACCGTATTTTAAAAGACCCATAGTTTTCTACTTTTACAATATAATGTAAACTGTACTAACAATTTAAAACAGTAACCATATGGATAGCATTGTGTACTTGCAGGTTTGGGTTTTTATTTCAAGGGTTTCAAAATTTTTAAATTGACAATATTTGCAGCTTTTAAATATGGGCTTTATTGTCCAAATAAATAATTGTCATACCCCGATTTCAGTTTTTTTTTTGTGTATGTGTTTAGATATTTTCTAATGATTTTCCAAACTTTGTGATGTCTTAAAGTTAACTAACCCAGTGATTTATGGAATGAATACAGTATTTACCAGCTCATGCCGGTTTTAAAATGTGGAAAGCATCTCTATAAAAAGCTTTTAAAAAATGTCTGTTTGTATATACTAAATTTTAAATCTAGAATTATGCAAATTGTGACAAACACCTTAGGCTACAAAAATCAGCGACTTTTACGCATCAAGCTACTATGCTCTGCAACTATCACCTCATGCGTTAGTTGCAGAAATGTGAAATTTACATAGCAAGTGACGTTATTACCATAAAAACAAGCATGAAGAATCGCTTCATTTGGTTGCTGATCTTACTTATATAATTTTGGATGCACTCTAATCATCAATCACCTTGTATTAGGCGGTTGGGGAATAGGGATATCAGCCTGGTTTTATTTGATAAATAAAGGTGATAATGTGCAGTGCATGAACAGTTGGTGAGACTAACTGACTACTGCTACTAGCCACTAAGGATTAACTTTTTTTTTATTTATACTGTGCTTATTGTCGGATCAACTTTTTCTAGACACTTTACGGTGGGCTTGCTTCCTAATTAATTTATATTTGCATATATCTTTTTAAATAATATTTACTGTTTTTATTTCAGTATGACACTCTGCTGACATCACTGAACAATATGGAAGGTGCTCCAGTAAAATCCATCTCATTTCCCTCACCAACAACACAGACTGATCCTGAGGAATCAACTAAAACAGAATCAAAGCCAGAAACGAGTACTCCAAACGTTGAAGTTGAAAATGAAGATTCAAAAGTTGATACAGAAGCGAAGCCAGAGATGAATGCTCAGAAGGTGGAAATTGAAAATGAAGATACACCATCTGAAACAGAATCAAAGCCAGAGACGAGTACTCAGAAGGTTGAAATTGAAAACGAAGATGTTCCAGCTGAAACAGAATCAAAGTCTGAAACTACTCCTGAGGTTGAAGTTGAAAATGAAGATGAATCTACCAAAACAAGTTAAAGCAAGAAACGGGTTCTCCAACTGTTGAAGTTGAAAAATTAAGATGCACCAGCAAAATAGCAGAAATTAACTAGTAATAAAACAGAAGTTGCAAAGAGAGAAAAATAATAATAGCGGCATTAAGCCAAACAGATTAGAATAAAATAAAAGAGTTTTGTATTTTGGATTTTCATATTGAAAATCTAATTGATATCAACCTAATATAGTTTTCTAGAGATGCTTGTTATTTCTTCTTTCCAGCTGTAGTTTGGAGGTTACGTGTTTGTCTTTCGATATACTGTATCCTAGTTTGGCAAGAATAAATTAATTATACCCAAAAATCTGTTTTAAACGGTTTTTTTGTAATTTTTTTTTTTTTAATTTTTAAATTAACTGCTCATTAAACTTTTATAAAAGGCAAGAAGTTCAGGATAGAAATTAATGTAAAATTAAAGTCTGTCAGAACTTTGAAAATTGGTAGAATTATAAAATTTAAAACTTGAAAAATTACGATTAAACATTTTGAGTTGGTCAAAATTAATTTGAATGCCCTTTTTAGTCATTTTTAAGTGACAATACAATAATTATGTGTTTTAAATCTTACAGTATATCAAGTTCTCATAAAAGTTATTATATTTCTGTTCCTTCTTTAAATAGGGGGTTTATGCAACAGGACGGTGAAGCAAGATCATGGCATACTGTGTATGAGTGTCAATTCAAAGTTACGCTTCCACGGAGGACTAGCCCACATCTAACACTCGACTAAAAACATTTTTACCAAAACATTTTTTATCGTACAAGCTTTATGCTGTTTTAGAAATATTATAATATGTTAAAGTGTTTTAACAATTTCCTTTAAAAATGAGAAATTAAATAGGATTATATTTTGTTGATGTTTTACAGTAGATGGCAAATTCTCATGGCCTAAAAACAGGACAGGTTTACAAGACATGTACAATGAAAAAAAATGGGCAAGGCTTAGCCTAACCATTCTGTTGCATAAACTCTGCTATTAAAAACCATTCAACAATGAAATAAGTACTTCAGGTGGGTGCATCTAAAGTGCTTACATCAGAGGTAAAAAAATCACATCTTTATATAGCATTACAAGTTACCGTAGTAACCATTAATATTTGCTACTTAAATAAACTCATTATTTTCAATTTGGAAATATAAAAATTCCTTTGAAACTAAATTTTCAAGGACATTGCTGTGTTCGTAAATTATTCTAACATTGGCTCCATAAGTCAAGTAAGTAAAAATACTGCAAAAGATTAGTGTCAGATGTTGAAACCATTTTGTACATTAATGAGAGGACTCTCTGATGTTGATTTGCTACCCATTAGCCCAAACACTTCCAGCATCCGGTCACAACCACATTTGACAGTATTTTATTTATATTTGTTTTCAATCTGACCAACATGCAGGATGGAAGTGTCAGTTTTATAGTGCAATATTTTATAACTATTTAATACTTTAAATATAAAATTTATTTCAGGCAATGGGGAACCACAAGGGGTTTAGTAATATGTCTGCAAATTAGAAAAAAAATGTTGGATTTTGTTTCTTAAAAATGACTATAACTTATAAAGGAATATGTTACAGCTTTGAACAGACAAAAATGCTGAATATTTTTTAAAAGATATGAGTAATTCTGTACAATTTATCAACTTAAAGAAATTTCAAAAGGCCCATACCCTTTGAAAAAAATAACTCTGTTAACATGCTGGATAATGGTAGCGACAAGGTAGATATAGGTAGTTAACAGGGATAACCCTAAAAAAAACTACCATATCAGGGGATACTACCAAGGATTTTGTCAGCAATGCTCTCCAAGTATACATAGGAAAATATATCCATAATTTCTAATAAACCTTAAGGAATCAATAACATCAACAGACAGGGTAATTCTGTACTACCTTACTAGGTAGTTCCCTGAGGTTCTAGGTAGATCTCCCTAGTAATTTAACATGGTAGACCTACCTAGTCAGAGGATGTTATTTTTTTCAAAGGGTAGCCTATCACTTTGTGAGGTGTTGTGACATGAGTCATGTTGTACAGCAAAAAAGAAAAAAAATCATAATTTTATAAAGACAATTCCTTTTTTTTTTCAAGTTTATTACTTACATTTTATTATTACACACATCCTGTTTTTGTTTACAATAAACTTGTTTTTGAGATGTAAAGGTAATCATTGGAAAAACATCAGGAAGTCAACAATTGTTCATCTTTAAAGTCGATTTTCAGGAAAGTGTGTTCATGAATATTCCAGAACTATTTTTTCTCTGGTTATACTCACTCTTTGAACAGATCTGCCTTTGAACTTAATTCAAAAACCAAATTGAAGCTTATAACATCTTCCATCAGATGATAACTATACTCAATTTTGATATTTTGTATAACATGACTCATTTTGCGATGACACCTTACATTTAATCATACTCCTGGTTGTGAAATATTTTATTTTAATAACTGCTGGTTAATTAAGTAAATTCAATCTTTTTGCAAAGTGAAAGGCATTTATTGAAAATATTTACTATTTACAATATGCTAAACCCAATATAAAGAAAAGATTATTTAGGCCCATTTTCTTTCACAACCTTATCCTATCTGCAAAACATTTTTTTAAAATCAGAACAAGTTAATTTCAATATGTAAAAAAAATATATATATATACATATAGTGCAACTGTTTAATGTGAACGAATGTAGAATACATTAGTTTGTCTAGCAGTGGAATGTTAAACAGCTGATGAAGAACTAGGGTTGAATATCATCTAGGACTTCACAATTACAATGTATATTAACTGGAAACACGAGTATGTAAAGCTGCATATGAAATACTTGCTTTACAAGACAATTCACCTGAAGCCTCAATAACTGATTAATTAATCAGTTTGCTTATATTATTTTGTGTTTATATTTCAATATTTAAAGATGTATTGTCACTTGAAAAATGAAAAAAAAAATGATATTGAAAATATTGTGAAGAAATATATTACCATGAAAATATAAATTTAAATAAGGTGTAGAAATGTCACAAGTATAATAAATTTTGGTTCCGCTTACACACATAGGAAGGCTTATTAAAAGGGACATTTTGGAAATTAAGAAGTGGTAAAGAAAATTGGCACCGATGGACAATGCCATAGATCATTTACAGTTGATTCAGTACAGTACATAAAAGTAGGTTAGTGAATGCACTTTCAAAATGATGGGGCGCTCAATATAAACACTTAATAAAGTAATTAGAGTGCCGTTGAAGAATTAAAGGTAGTTTTTTTTTTTAAATAAGTTACTTATTCGACGGAATATGATGGCAGCGTTGTCACCAAGGGGGTGAGGAGGGGTGCAAACGCACCCCCTTTACACCCAAAAAGAAACAACAGAGCTGCAGTTGAGTCAAGCGCACATCAAAAGCACAGAATACGTGGTAAATGACGTTTTTTGGGGTTTTTTTTGCTTGTCAAAATGAAAACTGAACGGGTAGATCCTGGATCCGCCCCTGGAGTAGATACGTTCTGTCTTTTTTTTTTTGAAAAACACACCCCCTCTTGAAAAAGCTGGTGATGCCTATGTGATGGTACTACCACGACTGTAATAGTTGTTTGTATTTTAAGACATTACAATTTTTTAAATATTTCTAGACTAATTTAGTCATATTATAATGTAGTTGATTATATCAAATTTAGACAGGCTTAAAAACATCTTTGTTTTGCCCAAGCTTAATTGCCCAAAAATTGTGAAAACCAATGGTGGCTTTTTTGAATATAAGTAATAGCTATATATATGTATTTTGAAAATTGTAATGGACAACATAAGTTATCTAAAAATTAGGTAATGAGTGTTTAATTATAAAACGCATTTTTCTGTTGATCATTGAGTCGTGGCAAGTCGAGGTGAAATATTGTTTAATTACCAAAACTCTCAAATTATACAATTTTTTTTTAACTCAATTTGCTACAGCTCAACGATCAGACAGGAAATCAGATTAAAAAATACAGTAAAGTAGTCCCTTCAATTTTTTTTTTATCACGATCAATCAACTCTAAAATTTAAAAAAAAATGTAATGCTTGAACAAAACAACAATTTTTTTATCTTTATTATGTATCTACGCAGTACGCAAATAATACAATATTTGATTTTATTAGAGTCGTATTTTATATCTTGTTTTCAAAACAACATGTTTGTCATAAGTCAAATTATAAATTGTGCTTGAAACCAAGGCAGGAAATTAATGCAATGTAAATTTATTAGGTATTTTAATAGTGTCATGAAACTAGATAATCTTGTGTTAAATTGATTGTATGTTCTTGATTATTCTCATCTGCATACGATTTTCAAGTTGTTGTTCCTATATTTGGGATACAAAAAAACTGAAATAAGGTTTTATTTCTCATATCTGTATTCCCTGTGGGAAGGTTTGGAATTTTTTTATGTTTTTAATTTTGCTTGAATGTATATTAAGATAATTAGCTATCATAAGATGATTATAAGTTAAATAAATATATAATAAATAAATAAATAAATAATTTGCATAAGTACATAATTAAAAAGATTAATTGCAAACTTTTTTTGTAAAATAAATTAGGATTATTGACTCCCACCACAAATTAATAATTGCAAATGAAGTTGTTTACATAAAATGGAATAACCTCAAACATATTAATCTTGTTACAGAATACAGAGCTCCCAAGTCTCACTATTTTGGCAGAAGTCTCACTATTTTCCAGTCAATCTTACTCTTTCACTATTTTTGA
>JAOTQE010115443.1:0-17535 GCA_025631205.1 Nesometra sesokonis
GTATAAGACACACCCCAACCACCAGCCTCGCCTCGTCTGTTTTTCAACTCTGGCTACGGCCCTGATACAAATAACCTTATAGCCTTTGAGTGCCATTTTCAGTCAATCATCCAAAACCATTTTATTACAGATTTCTCATCTAAGTCTTGGGACCAGACTTATATAGTTCTGTTTTTATATTGAGAGAGAACATGGTGGCACCCAATCCCAAAGTTCTGTGTTTGATTGGCCAAACACCAGGTTCTTTCCTACAACTAATAGTGCCTCTTCCTCGCCTCGTAATGTGACTTTGTTTAGAAATGTCATCCTGTAAGTGGCAAAAAAACTTGCTGTTTGATGTGACACAACTAAAATTTGTAATACATTTACAATTAATTACTGCATTTAAACAATATCGTCTCCACAGGCAAAAGCTGTGTCCAACTCTTATTGCCATCCTCGGAATACCGAAAGACGATAAAGATCTTGTGTCGTCTTCGATAACGCAAGAGAACGACGCAGCTTCAGTACCAGATCAAGGGCGCGGTTCCAGCTACTCAACAACGTGTTCTTCAGTGACATCATCCAGCAGAGTGATCTACAGTATAGCTGCTCAGCTGGTGAGGTTGGTTGGCAATGTGGAGTCTTTGAGACCTGTATTAGGATCTCTGTTCCATAGGATCTTACTCTATCCACCACCACTACAGAGAAATGAAGCAATCAAGGTTATCAAGGAGGTATGCTGACATTTAAAGCCTGTTTTCCTGTCGATTGTTAATCCCAAACACGGCGATTTGAATCAGCGTTTTGGATCGTTAATTTTGAAAAATGACGATTTTCACAACAATCGACAGGAAAAGGGGTCACGTTCGATGTTAAAAAAGTTTGACGATTTGGATCGTCAAAGTTAAACCGACTTCAACATTGACGATTTGGGTTGTTAAATTTGTGTGCTCGTGAGGCAACATTGCCAGCGGCAAGAATTTACATGTTTTGGGCATAGAAATAAATCACACATTTTGTTTATTTATTAAATTTTTGGGAGTTGTAACTTCGGAACATCAAATATACAATTATCTAACTAATATATAAAAATTGCAGTTGAAAATTCGGTTAAATTTATTCTATTGCGATATTAATTCGTCGCGAAGACTTACGAATTTTGTTGCCCACAGCATAATAAATAGCGGAAACATAGCAGTCCCACGTGATTTGAATTTTATCGTTTCAAATCGGCGATTTTGGAATAACGATTGACAAGAAAACAGGCTTTAGTTTTTTTCCAACTAGCATTTCAACATCAGTGTAAATTTTATGCTAATAAATCATTAAATGATTATAAAAAAAACAGTAGTAAATGGTTTAAATGGTTCAATTTTCATACAGCACAAAATACAAAGGTCCCTACGCGCTAAAAACAAGTTACAAGGGAAAAAAAAGGAAGTAAATGGGTTAAGTTTTCAAATGATGTTTGAAAACAGAAACAGAGGGTGAAACACAAATAGACAATGTTAAAGCATTCCATAACTTTATATATTTATATAATATTACCATTTAATCTAGCATATCATTAATAATTATTTCTTATTATATATTTTTCAAAGATGTTGTCAAATCCTGAAAGAGTTCTTGATATGGCAGGACCTCCGCTGCATGATGTTAAAGGAAGCAAATCAAGTCTGAACGATGGAATGCGAGAGAGAAATCCAGACCTAGATTTACTCAAATTGTAAGTTTTTGTATAAAAACAAAACATTATTTAACTGTGTACTTTTTATTTTTTAGTCTAAATAATATGAATCCGAACGTGGTGCCATGTATGAGATGGTATTTATTGCATCATAGAATCTCATCCGAGTTAATCACTGAACCTTTTAGTTAGTGTGAACAAAGTTAAAAAATTACTCTAATTGGTGACACCTCCATTCAGATTTGACATTGATAAGTGTTGGATTTGGTTTTGTAGTGACCATTAATGGTTAAAGGCTAAAAATGTGAACAGTTATTTCATTTTTTATTTACTTTCCTCAAAAACTTTTTAAACAAATTATAGAGACTTGTTGGCCAAAAGAGATATCATTTCTATAGCTTAATTTGGGATAAATGTGTTTGACGCCTTAAAAATCTTTATGATGCTCAAAAACAGTGTTTTAAAAAACCTGATGTTTTCAATAATTCAAGCCTTTTTAATTTTTTTGGTTAAATGTTGAGATGATGCAATTATCCTTAAAATTTTTAGAATATATTTTATATACTACTTATAATATTTAGGGATAATTTTATGCATTTTGCCAAAAATCGAGAAATGGAATTGAACTAAAGACTGACCGTGATTTAAAAAAAAAAGGTCGGTTGGGCTTGGGTTGCCAACATCAATTTATTTAGGCCCAATCTGAATTGTGTCTGTAGTTTCTAAGTGTTAATAAATGTAATAAATATTGGATATCAAAGCTTAAAATGTTTCTTTTTTACAGGTTGCTAGATGGAGTTGCTGACTCCAGTCATTGTAAAGACAGCGCTGTCTGCCACTCAGGAGTTGTTTGTGTTCTAGGATTCCTGACATCGCTTGAGGAAATTACTCATGGAAAACATTTAACCAAATATCAGGTAGAAGAGATCAACAAGATGAAAGAGATTGTCATTGAAAGAGCACCTTCAACTGAACCACCTCCAAAGATCATTGAGATGATTCAGGAGAATGTTGCTGCTAAGGAAGATGATGAACCCGAGAAAGACTTCATGTGTGTTGAAATGGCAGGCCAGAAGATAGACAGACCAGGGAAACCTAGTGATACATGGCTGGTGGTTGAAGATGATGGACAGAAAAAAGAGGATACTGCTTTAGAAGATGCGGAAGAGAAAGATGGCAGTGATAAGCAGTCAAAGCAATTGGAGAATGTTATATTGGAAGAAGGAAAGAATAACTCAGATCTACCTGATGGTGTCACTGAAAGCCCTGTTACAGAAGCAGAAGAAGTTGTAGAAAGTGTTTATCTTGAGGGTGAAGACATTGATAAAGTAAAGGCTGGTGATGTCGAAGAAGAGCTTAGTGGACTGACAGAAGACGACGATGCCTTTGAAGCAGATGAAGGTGTTGTAGAAGAACCAGAGCTATCGGAGCTTGATGAAAGGCAGTTGAAGAGAAGACAAGAGATGGAGAGGTTGGCAGAGAAGAATGAAGAAGAGGAGAGAAATGGTGCCAGGCAATACATTGAAGCTCTTATCGAGTTACTGCCGTCAGTCATTCAAGAGGGTGATCCTAAAGCTGTAGATGAAATGCTACTGGAATTTGCTTCCACATTTGTTGGAAGTAAGCAACTAATATAATTTTTTTGTGTCTACTGCCCTCTATGGAGCTGTAGACATCCTCAGAATATATATTTAAAATTTGTGATACAGTAGGAAAATACTAACTTTCACTTTGAACCTATTTTGTTTACAGCAGATTATATTGCCATTATGCCAGCTAGTCCCAGTACGGAATCAGAAAAGTTATATTTTTAACAATTGTAGGGATTTTTTAGTAACAGATTATCACTTACAACTACATGTATTTAAGAAGCTTAGTTGAAATTATTTTTGACATAAAATTCCATCAAAACATTTACTCAAAATTTTTAAATAAAAATATTAATGATTAGGTAAAATAAACTCTTTTATATTCTCAATTTCAGCAAGTGTAGTATTTTTATAGTAGCTAAAGTTACTACTGTTTTTCTGTATAAATTTTGAAATTAAAAACAAATATACTAAAACAAGTTACTAAATTACGATATTCTTATGTTATCAGGCAATATAAATATTCTCTGCTTTCTGGTATTCACTGGTTACAGCATTTACAAGCATCGTTGATTATTTCATTAATATTTCTCTAGGTTACAGCATGCAGCGGCAGCATGTAACTCAAGAGAAAGGCAGCAACAACTCATCACCGACCAAGAAGCTAAACCTCACCCCAGTGATCAATGCAGATGGTATATATGTAGCTACATACTATGCATTGCTGTTGAACCTCAAGTTGCTAAGGAGTGGACACTATAGTAATGATGAGATTCAAGCACCTATGACCAAGGTAAAGTAAATTGAAGTTATGTTTGGCTTTCATAGATATGCTAACGAAAATTGTCCCTAAAAGTAAAAAATCATGAAACCAAAATAAGGGCAAATATGTGGAAAAGCCAAACCAAATGAGACATAAAGTCCCAAATGCTAGTTTTCCACAATTGGCAGAAATTTTAAATTGGTCAATTTTTTAAAATTTTATTTCAAAAATATACAGATCACAAAATCAACTTTCATGTTACCTGAACAGTTTTCAGATATATGATAAAAAAATGTTTTGATAACTGAATTAAAATATTTTGATCAACATTTTAAAATAATTTAAACAAAGAAATAAATGTGGCAGAGCCAAGCCAAAGGAGACAAGTCACAAAGATAGTTTTCCACAATAAGCATTTTATAGAAAAAATGGTCAAATTTTATTTTATTTCAAAAACATACAATTTAAACATTCAACTTTCACACTAAATTTAACAATTTTCTGATATATGATCAAAAAATGTTTAAAAAATGCAATTTAAAATGACCTTTCTTATTCAATGTATGCTGATAAACAATTTTCAAATGCAGTTTTCTCAACTTTCTTACATTTTAAATTTTCGATCTTCAGTTGTTCATAATTTTGCAAGGATCCTATGAAACTGATTTTTTTTGCATGTTAAAGATAATGATTTGTAGTTTTATAATCCTTAAAAAACCCAATTATTAATTTTCCGACTTACTGTAAGTCTCATTTGACTTTGCTCTGCCACATATATTTTTTGTACCTTGTTTTGCATTTTTTTTTGGAAAATCCACTACAAGCAGAATAGAATAAAAAATATATAAAAATGAAATATAAGGTTTTAATTAGCATTTTATATACAAAGCAGAAAATAATGGAAAAGCTCATAAAGACCACTCAAAACATTACAATCCATTTTAAGACTGAGAGCCCAGGAATGAGGACCTAATAACCTGATGCTTTAGAAGTCTCTACTAACAAGTAATCAAGTAAAATAAAAAAAGAAATATTTGTCTTAGAAAACATTGGAAAAATGCATGTATATTTCAAAATTTTGAATTATATAAGTCAGAGTGTTCGCTAACAGGCCAAAAATAATTTTGGTTTTTATTTCAATTCCTAATTTTCAGAATCAGAGTTAAAAAGAAGTTATAAATAGGCTCCCCCGAACAATCTGTAGCTCAACACTGTACAATATAGTACTCTCTGCAAAACGTAGCAAGAGTGACTGCTCACCAGGTCCACGCTTCCACTGTGATTTCGGAGTGTAATTTTAGCATTCTTGCATTAATTACTCTACCACTAGTTTGATACGTGAAAATAAAATTTTTTGTAGTGTTGACAAGGCAGTTTGGAAAGAGAAAATTAGCTAAAAACCATTTAAAATTTTTAGATTATTTGTTTGTACACAATAAAATCATTCTATAATTTGAAATGAATGAACTGATGTTACTGAAAAAAACTGTATTATGTCGCACGCAACAGGAATTGAACTCACAACCTCCACCTTACTAGAATGGTCATGCTAAACAATGACTTAAGCAACCGTGCCACTAAAGCGTGTTCTCTGGTGAAGTGCATGTTGGGTTTTTGTAGGTCTAGATGACACTGTGGTGTAACTTTAAAAAAGAGCGATGAACGTTTGTTGGAAATGGCATGTAATTTATGTGTACAAAATTTCAAGCATATCCGTTAAAAACTGGCCTTTAAAGTTGTGGTCGCACAACAACCCAACTATAAGAACATAAGTGAGGTTGTAAGGTCCACTTTGACTCTTTACAACTTTACGTTGCTCTCTTGATTAAAATCTAACCGCTTGCATAACTTCACCAAATTCAACTTTTTGTTTATCATTTTGCAGCAACAATTTGTGAATAGAGTTCATGATAGTGGGATACTAATCTACCTATCATCCACGTGGTTAGGGGAACTATACAACCAACTGCTTAAGAAGAGTGTGCTAGGCCTAGCAGGCTACAAACCAGAATCAGTCCAGTGCAATAAGGCACTTATTACACTCCTCACAGGTAAGTCAGGAAGGTGTCCCTGGACTGGTTATGATCATATAATGCTACTTACAGTATTTTATAATTGCCATTTTCATCACATATTCAATGACAATGACAAGATTTACATGCATAAGCCCAAATGGATAAACTGCTCTTAATCCAATCTTACATCATTATGAAAATAATATACCATATATACAAACTAAATTTAATTTTAGAAAGACATGTGCCAAAGCTACTCAGTACATTATAACCCTTTCTCTGTGTAGGCCTGGCACTACCAGTGCCCAAAAATAAATCATTCTTTAAAAATATCTTCCTAGTCTACATGCGTCATCTTCGGTTTCCCTAGTCAACTTTGAGGTAATTGCAATATTAAAACAAAAATATCTCATCAATTTATGCGTTCTCTATATTTTAAACTGATTTTTTTTTTTGGGTTTTTTATGATTTTACTGAAAAACTTTAATTTGTGTTTATTTTGTTATGAAATGATAAAAATGATCCAAACTGCATCATGATCAACTGTAAAAAACAGCATCTATCAGAACTTTCTTAGTGAACCATTAGCTTTTTTCATAGATTTTTTTGAATTTTGAAAAAATCAAAAAGGGTTGTCATGACATAATATGATGTCATGATTATGCAAATTATCAATTTTTTTCCCTTCTCCCATAAGCCAACACCTTGCCTATCCCAAGCTAAAAAAAGAATTTTGATGTCGGAATAAAACTGCGCAGTGGAAGGGTTAATCCAACATTTAACCCATTCTTACATAATTTTTAGAAATTTCATTTTGAAATTCTAACAAAATACTGCATCTTTAATTTATGTTATTTTCATTACAGAAATTGATGGATTAGTGAGCCGTGAGATAGGTGGCCAAATGATGCACGATGCAACCTCACCCAGTAAGATTGTGTCTCAGATTTTATCAAATAGTACAGATCAGGCTTCAGAAGCAGGTAAGATTTTGCCTAAGCCCAACAGATTCAAAACTTCGAAAATCAGGGTGGGTTTTTTTCTGTCAATAATCTTGCTACCTTTTGTCTAGCTTACAGTATATAAAATAATCTCGAAAATTGATTGAAATATATGTGAGGTGTCGTGACAAAATGAGTTGTGTTGTACGCCAAGTGGTTTTTAGATATTTAAAAAAATAGACAGAACATTGTAGTTTTTATGAAAATGAGATTTCAGATGTTTTGTTAAGTTTATTACTTAAAATTTGTAAGTACAAACATCCTTTTCATGTTTATTTACAATAAATATGTTTTTGAGCTCTATTTTTTTGTAAATGAAATTTTTCAAAATAAATGGAAAAAGATAGAGGAAGTCAACAGTTAAAGTTTTTTTCAAAATTATTTTTTTTCAGGTTTTACTCAACCTATGGACTTAATTCAAAAACCAAATTAAAGCCTTTTAATATCTTCTATCAGAATATAACAATACTCATATTTATGGCATAGCCAAGCCAAATGAGGCATAAGTTGGAAAATTGTATTTGTTTTAGTTTTTAATGGCTAATAAAACTACACATTATTATCTTTAACATGCAAAAAAAAAATCAGAAACGATGTTTCCCTTGCAAAGTTTTGAACAATCGAAGTTCGAACATTTAAAATGTTTTGAGAAAACTGCATTTGAAAATTGTTTATCATTATACATTGACTAAACAAGGTCAATTTAAATTGCATTATTTGAACACTTTTGATCATATATCTGAAAATTGTTAAGGTAGTACATGGAAGTTGATTGTATGAATTGTATATTTTTGACCATTTTAAAATTTCTGCCTATTGTAGAAAACTAACATTTGAGACTTATGTCTCGTTTGGCTTGGCTCTGCTTTGCCACATTTGCTTTTTTTGTACAACATGACTCATTTTGTGATGACACCTCACATGTTGCAGAAAATACAGTAAACTAAGCCAACTAAAATTCAAAAACCAAAATCCCTGACCAACTCACACAAGGCAAGACAATATTTGTGAAGGTGTTTTAAAAAGGAGAGAAACGAGATAGTGGGGTTGCAATAATTGTTCAAAGTTTTTCACTGCATAACACCAATTCCACAGGAAGTGAAGCACAATAAATGCGAGCAGAGTTTGTGCAGATAAAGTTTTATGCTGATCTTAACGTGTGCCTAGGCACAATGCATGGATTCAGTTGGACATGAACTCACCTTTTTGAAAGTCAGTGTGTTAATAACCAATTTCTTAAATTAAAATAATGTTTACTTTTTTCATAGGAATGAAATTCACCCGTGGTGTTCTTGTAACAATGTGGGACCAGATTCTAACAGTGCTTTCAGCTCCACTGTCAATGCGAGGCATAACTGGTATAGGAAGTATTGCATTTCTACTTGGCACAGATGGTGCTAAGGAACAGAACACTCGAGATTGTGATTCCATCTGTATGAGTTTAGATGCACTACGTAAGGCTGCAGGGCTTAGTTGCCTATTAGGTTGGTAATGTACATAATTAATTAGCTAAATATTTAATTCTGTTGTCATTTATGTGACAATTTCATCCTTCCTTTATCTATTGATTTTAAAATTTTAATTGGTTAAACAGTAATTGTATTTGTTTTTTTTTAGTTGTAGTAATAGTATGAAAGTCTGAATGTATTGAAATACTTGCCATTGTATTGGGATTCAATATTTTGATCTTAATTATGTTAGGGGTTTATCAAGGAATTTATAAGGGAGTGCTCAGCCTGTTCAGGTTTTCACAAGAGAAAAAAACACAATAAAGCCCTTATTTGCCCAATTCCATTGCATCATATAAGTACCTTAGAGCTCTTTTTCTCGGAAGTGTGTTTTATTTCCTCTGAAATGGTGTTTGGGGACATAATCCTCATTTTTATATAGTAATTTTATTGTTTTCTATGACTGAAGTGGAGGTGCTCATACACTTTAAAAACCCAAAACCCTCCCCCACCACTGTGTATGCCATTTTATGTTATTATCAGGAATACTTAAAAAAGTGTTTAAAAAGTCTAATAATAATTACTAAAAAAACCCACTTGAAAGTCTTTCTTTTCTATTTATTTAACCCTATTATTAATTTATTAAATAGATTTATATTTGGAACTACAACTAATTAAGAAAACTGGTTTGGCCATGCTTTGCAACATGATCACAATTTTTGCATGACATATGACATGATCCTTAAAAAAGTTATATAAATGTGATACTCTATAATAAGAAAGTATAATACATACTCCAAGCAATGAGGCACATGCTATCGTGACAGGATTCAATATTTCAACATAAATTATGTCATCATCAGGAATGGAAGTTTGTCCATAAAATTCCAGCTTTTAAGCCACCTATGCCAAAAGTGTTAACCAATCATACTTATTATTAAACTAAAATTAGAATTGGTGAGTGCAAAGTTTATGAGCTCGGGATACTAAACTACAAATCCATTATATATATATAACTACATAAGTTGATCTACATTACATTATAATAATAATTATTCTCGTACAGGACTTCAAGACCGTTGTGCTGCAGTATTTGCTCATCTTGCCAATGCCTCGTGTGTCAGTGAGGAAGTCTCCCAACCAATGGGAGCTGAACAAGCCAAAAAAGGAGCTCGAAAGAACTCAAGTAAAGGCGGAGTCAGGTTGCATGCAGCGCATGTCATGAACATGGATGCACTTCTGTCTATGGGGCTAGAGATGGGAAGTCATGCGGCACCATGTTGGAAGCACGTGTTCAGGTATGGAGTTAGGAGCATTTGTAACATTTTTATATTTTAAAAATGATGAGGTCAATGAACTTAGGGTATTAAAAGTTGATAGATAATGTATATGAACATTTTTGTGCTGCCCAGACCCTACCAAAATCTTGAAAATCAGGGTCATTTTTAAAAATTTTTTCATTATTCTTCTTAATTTTTTTATTAAAGTCATACAATTATTTTGTAAATTACAGTATAAGAAATGCATAAATTATCCCAAAAATTCTAAGAAATACAAGAAATTATAAGAATCAAATAAATTTAGTTACAGAAACAGTAAAATAGGCCTACTAAGCAAAACCCTGACCCACCCAATATTTAAAAAAATTATGTGCTTGGACATCACAACATGTATGCTTGAGTACAATTTTAATATTTTTAATTCTGTTGGTGCCTATTGAATTTTGTACCCTAAAGTTGCAATTAGAATTGATATTTTTAAATGGTTAGCCTCCTTTAAGTCATAATTATACAGATTATTAACAATTTTTGTGAAATGTCTTTTATAACAGGTGCTGTGCATATGTAGCCCAGTTAGAGCATTCTCACTTCAGCAGGAACAGCGGTCATCAACCATCGTTAAGTCTCCCCAAGTTAGCAGATCATCAAGAACACCACGACGGTTATGATGATGAGGATCTTATGACGCCATACTCCCAGATGGCGGTTCCCTCTCCGATGACGACAATTGTTAACGTTCAAGACATCATCCAGCAAAACAGTAAGGAGTCTGGCTTTGAGATGAACTCAGCAAGAGGTGGGATCTTGACGGTTGCAAATGCTGCCAAGGCTGTGTATGCACTGTCATCAGATGTTGACAGGTAGGGTTTTTAAAGTACATTTTATGCTACAGTTGTACCTTTCTGTGCGGACACCTCTTGTAAGCAGACACCTCCCACAATGGACACAATTCAAAGACCTGTTTGTTCTTCCTATCTAATCAGTGCATTTGGTACGTGTAGTAAGCGGACACCTTTTTTAAGTGGACGCGGACACTTTTTGTCTTAAAATTTTAATTTTTTGTATGTTAATTTACCTCCCATAAGCGGACATCCCAGAAAATTTTGTGATTTTTCTGTACAATGACTACAACTTTCTATACAAAATTGTCCTTATACTGTAATGGCCAAGATTCATATTACTGAACCAATCTTAAAATGATAAACAATATTGAATAAAATATAGAATACAGTGTCTAGACATTTGAGAGGCCACTTGTGTTGAGAAGGCCATGAAATGTGAGACATAAAAGCGTATTCATTTTACAACTTCGGCCCTCTATCGGCCGAAATTCTTGTAAGTGAACAGCTCTCGTAAGCGGAAACTTTTCCCGGACCCGGAGTGTCTGCTTAGGGGGGGATAGTACAAAAATTTGCAAACAGCATACCTGGTATGATTAATATATCATTTAAATATCTTGATAGCAGGAGTAATATGTATCTCTATAAATCTATGATTATGCCTATATTAGAACATGGTGGTAGTTCTTGGATACTGTAACAGAATTCACAATCAATTAGAAGGTTCAACAGAGGTCCACAATGTTTGTGTCTGAATTGAGCCTTATGTAGAGAGATTGAAGTCTTTGGATTTGGTACACTAGCTTTTAGAAAGAAATTGTCGTTTTTAATTAAAACTTGAAATTGTTAACAACTTTATAATAATGAGGCAGGAAAAATATTCCAGAGATTTGACTACCATAAAACCAGGGGAAATATTTGTAAGGTATCTAAGTCCAAATGTAATAAAAAGGTTAGAAAAAGAGCATATGCATTTAGGGTTATAAATGATTGGAATTCTCCGCCAAACTATAGTGTGACTGCATCAACAATCAATGAATTGAAAGGCAGCATTGTGAACTCATGGTTTGACCACCATCTTAAGTTCTGCCCATATGTTACTGACGAGTTTTCATTGATGATTATGGATGGAAAATGAGCTAAAGGTCATCGTCCTATGGTTCAAGCTATATTCAAGGTGTAGGGATTATTTATAGAAATCATGATTTAGTGTATAAGATAGTAGTGTAAGATTGTAGAGGAACTGTACCTTGGTGGTTAACACAGGTCCCAAAAGTTGTAAAAACAGAATTCCTGGGGATTTTCTCATGGTTGTCCTACCCTTCCTATAATGTATGAACAAATACCCTTATTTATAAGCTTAACACATTGCCTGTTTTGGAATGATAGTTTCTAACATGTATTGTCACTGTTAAAAATGTGCTATTACTTTTTCCCAAAACATTATTGAACTTCATAGTTGCAACCAATATTTTGACCTAACTAGGCAAATTTATGCTGTGATTGTGCAATTTTTACAAAACCTGGAGAAGTTCCTGGAGAAAACTAAATTTTGGGTGAAAATGTTTTAATTTCGGGAGCCCAGGAGATGATAAAGAAATCCTGAAGACTCCAGGACAATTCTGGAGACTTGGGAGCTTTGTTAACATGCACCTACTAATCATGAGGTTTCAGGTTCAATCCTAACCAAGAACTATTGTTGTCTGTAAACAATACCACTGCCTATTAGCTTAGTATTATCTTGTTTATAAGCATGATGTTTGAGTTGTATTGCCAGTTCTGTGTTTGAGCGATTAAGGCAGGGGAACCGCCATATCAATAACAGCATGGGTTCAAGGTCCACTCGCACCATGGTTCTAGTAACGTGATACAACAAGTCTTCATGGGTAAGGACTATAAACTATAGGTCCAGTGTACACAAACAGCTCATGTGCACTGTAAAGAACCCAGTGCATCTTTTGAGATGTAGGGGACTACCCCGGTGTACTGGTCCATACATCCCTTGTCGTGGACAGATGAATGAGCGTGACCCTTAGGAGCGTAAAAAAGGCAAATGAATGTGTAACATGATATGGTATGTGGTATAGTGATCTTGTATTTAGCAAATTACTTGTGTTGGATGTGGATAAAATCAAGAAATTAAGGGTTACAGTAATGTGCCTAAATTTTAATGTGAAAATATTTTTATGTTTGTCTTTAATCAATTCTAATCCTCTATTCCTAGAATTTCAACCAATAATTTTTTTACAATGTTATTTAAATCACAATAACTACTATCTGTTCATCTTAACTCTAGGCTTTTTGAAGAAGCAGCAGCCAATTTAAATCTAAAGGCATTACTTGGATTTTTACGAGAACTCCGAGCGACCTCACAGCTCCAGCTCTTTAGTAGTGTAGCGAAGGATGATGAGCTCTCAATTATAAGCCCAACCTCACCAAGTAAATCACTACAAACTACAGGCTATTCCAGTACCTCACTACATCTGTTCAAGATGGCTGATGTCATGCTACGCTGTAGCAGGAGCAGAAGCAGACCTTTGCTACATATAATGCAGGCTTGGAATATAGTGGCGCCACATTTTGTTGAGGTAGGGCAAGTTTTCTTGGATGAGTTAAAGGAAATGAAAACATTTTCTTTGTCAAAGTCTATAGTTGCAGGCCTTGTCATTAAAGCCTTATTTGCACTAGACTTATTTCAGTAAAACAAACAGACTGTTTAGTTTGACCGAAAAGATCTTCATGCTTACAATCCATAAATTCTCAATGCATAAACCTTACGCTGGTCACCGGTTAGTTTTCTTGAGTGAAGTGTGCTCTGGAAAACTTACATAGCAAGTTTAGCTGGCCTAGAAACTGCAACATGGACAGCAGGACTTGGGTAAACTTACAGTCGTATTACAGTATGGCCTTCATATATCAAAATAAAATCCAACATTCTATCCAGATTATGTAAATACTCATGAAGCTCTCTTTTTATGATATCACTTTTGGTATATGCAGCTATTGTTTGATAATTTTACTATGTATATACTGTATTTATTTATTTATTTTTTTTTTTTCTTTGTGTGTCATAAATGGTTTTTCACTGTTATTTTAAACGGACTTGTTGAAAAACACCAAAATCATGGTGAAACAAGATTTGCCGTTTCAAAATAAAGTCATTATTATTATTATTATTAATTGGGCAATCTATGAGTTGTGACCTTGAATAACATAGTTTATTTTACAAATTTTACCATAACTTATGATAACACTAACCATGAAAAATAATCGTATAGTCTTGGTAAAGTTTCATCAAGAACTTTTTTTAAAGTCCAGTGCAATTGTGTAATAATTTATGGTCTGTAGTACTCAAGCTAAAGATTTATCCCTTTTAGACTGCCAAAACAATTGTGGAATCATCCCGCAATTGGGCACTCCGGAACGTACAATTGTGGGACAGATTTGTAGTGTAAACGGTGTAAAAATTTGATCATGGGTTGAATCGTCCTGTGACGGTCCCGGGACAATGAAGCGGAATGCATTCAGATTCGATGCTTTCATGGACGCTTCCGAGACGAACCTGGAGTGGCAGTGTAAATAGTTCCAATTTCAAGTTCAAGAATTGTTTAACATCCTCATCCCTTTGGTAATAAATTTACTCAACAGTAGGTGTATTATAGCATAAATAGTTTATCTGTAAATCCCTGTTGTAACAAATATGAATAATAGTATATTAGTACTATTTTATTGCAAGATATGGGTAATTTTAGAAGTGATTTGTGTATGTTTTAAAGTACCTGAAATAAAAACAAGTGACAAAGGGGAAATCCCATAACTACCTCTTGGGGGCACTGTTTAGGTTATTCGTAAACAATCACCTTAGCAGTGTAAACTCACTCTGCTAGTGGATTCGTCCCACAGTATCTTATCTGGTGTAAAAGGGAACTTGTTCCACGATTGTTGCAGGGATGTTCTACGTTTGTTTCGTTTGGCAGTGTAAAAGGGGTAATAAGAACAGCAAAGTTAGTCTTGTCCCTGCACTATCCAAGTGTCACCATTAGATATACTTTCTACATCAGTACTTCTATGAATGGATGTCTTGTAATGTAATTTGTCCTTACCCACAGTTACTCAGTTTGTTGTTATTCAGGAATGTACTCTATGGTACAAAACAAACAGTTATGAAACATTTTTTAATTTGCTAAGGTCGCTTGCCATATAGATTGTCATGTTTTCAAGAAGGCCATATCTTCCATATGTACAAAATAAATGTTGCTTGTCATAAAGGTCATTATTTTTCCAAGAAAGCTAGAAAGCCATAACTCCTATCTGTACGAAATAAAAATAATTTGTTATCTTATTTAAGACATTACATTGCTTGTCATGAAAAGCATCAATTTCTAAAAAGGTCATAACTTCCATCCATACTAAATACAAATCATTTTTTATTTTGCTTAGGTTGCTTGTCATAAAGATCGCCATGTTTCCAAGAAGGCCATAACTTCCATTCATGATATCCTGACTGAACTTTTAACTGACAAATCAGAGCTGCCGCATTTCAACTTCAACGAGTCGCTCTTCAAACCGTTTGAAAGCTTGCTACGACTTGAACTTTGTGATGAAGATGTACAAGACCAGGTAATGAGCAATAATAATTTTTAACAATTAAATTGTTACTAGTATGCTAACTAAATTCTATTCCAAGTCTGAAGGCTCATAGGGCTGGAGCTTATTTGCAGTTTTAGTAGCGTGAAGTGGATGAGAGTTTGATACCCCTCCCGCTAGTCAATCACAGATTACATTCAACAATTTGCCAGTACCCATCATACAGCTGGGTAAACTGAAGCAATGTGATAATTAGCTAATGTCAGAACCAACAGTATCTAGGTCCTCCTGAGGTTTGGTGCTGATCCATCTTACCACATGAATTCTAGATTCTAATCTATGTTATTTTGTGTACTGCCCTCTCTTGGTGACAAAAACTAGAAACTAGATAGGGCTAACCTACTTAGGCTTATCTACAATATTAGCTGCTGTCTTAAAATAACAAAAAATATCCTTTCTTGACCCTGATAACAGTATTGTTTTTCCTGACCAATTTAAGCTAAATTCTTTTAGGCCTATGCGGGCCATCTAAATTTAAACAGTTTAACTGAGATTTCAGACGACATTTTGGATAGAAAAACATAGGCGAGGGTGTAATCATTTACGATTGCCTTGTTTATATCTAATAATTATAATTATAAATTTGTGTATTAATCGTAGAAATGACAAATTGGAAAATCCAACCATATTTTTTTATGTATTACAAGGTTTTTTGGTCCTAGGACTCTAAGCAGCTAATTGTCAATGATTCAATCCCTGATCGAGACTTCATGACCTCTCTATAAACACTACAATAAAAACAACCCCATGCATTCTAAACTCAGTATTAACATTCATGAGGCTTAGGGATGTCATTGTTTATGCCGTGATGAGTAAACTTTTGAACTACATTATCTCATCTAAAAGACTACAGGACAAGCTATTGAACTATTAGGTAAAACATAATGCGGTAACATAATTCAGAGGCAAAACCAATGTTTCACTTTGAGGGCTGCCACTGTATGGCCCATTGAGTGGCCTAAATTTGGTAGATCGTATACCAACTATGTGACAATGCCCATGCTTCCAGCTAACAAGCAAGAAAAAAGGTTTTTTCCCCCAATTCCTGTCTATTCATAGACAACTGGTATTTTACAGACATTTTTCCTTGTTTTGTTTTATTGCTGGGATGACTGCCCTGTTTGCAACATTTTGGGAGCACCCTGTGAAACCCCCTGAATCCACAAGTGGAATTAAACAAAAATGTGAATAATGTATTTTTTTTTATTAGAAAAATGTAAATTAATATAATACACTCCAAATGAAAATTGTTCTATTTACAGGTTGTGACATCCATATGCGAAATAGTAGAAGAATCATACACAAATATTAAATCAGGATGGCGCCCTCTATTTGGAACTTTGCGAGCAGTGCGGGTTCATCGACAGAAATTTGAGAATATGGATGATACCGGTTATGGTGATTCAAGTGAAAGAACAGAACACCCAACAGCACCAGTCTTTGATATTTTCGAGGCTTTCTTGAATACGGAAAATGTTGCTGTGTTTTCTAATGCAGCCATTGACTGTATACTGTGTCTTTTGAAGTTTGTCAAAGGTCCAGGTATGTACACAAACCTAATTTGATGTAAATGTTTTATAATCTAAAAAAGTGCATAGATTATAATAAACCTATACATTACCAGGAAACAGTGTAATTATGCCATGGAATCAATTCAAACTAGTTAGCCATGCTAATCCAATTATCTGTTGTTCAACCAATTAGCTTCCTTCTGTGTAACAGTTCTTTTATCCCGAGGTAACCAACTTCCTGCGATGAATTTGAAAATATCTCCACCAACGTCAGTAGTTTGGTCGTAGACTTCTAACCTGTCGTTTTAATGTTGAACTCTTTTTGTATTTTGGAATATATATACCGCCATTTAATACATAACCACTGGTTTGAGTTTACTTCACACATTGTTTAGATACATTTCCAGTAAACATTTGGCAGGATTTTTGTAAACATTATGCTAAATTATTAACATATTATAACTATATATTATACAAAGCCACAAATGCTTGCTATATTTTGATATATAAAAATATTAATATCCTATCTTAAAAATGCCCATGGTCTCCTGAGCGAGCATTTGTGGCTCGCAGAGATATTCAGCATTAATTTTGTAAATGCTTCTTTTTATGTATTTTGAATCAGCGTTTTTAATGAATCTGCATTTATATCAAAATGAGTATAAACATAACAGCGTTTTGAACTAAACACGTATGAACTAAACACATATCAACTAAACACATATCAACTAAACACATATCAACTAAACACATATCAACTAAACACATATCAA
>JAOTQE010115444.1:0-12932 GCA_025631205.1 Nesometra sesokonis
TCAAAATATCTCACCGTTCATACCGGACGTTGCCGGTCATGCAACGGAGTCGACGGAGGAAAACAGGAAACTAAGCGAATACTAAATGGAAACTAATGTACATAAACGGACTGCCATTTCTGCTCTCCGTTTTTGCAATCCGGTGAGGTGTGACAGGGCCATTACACACAATGGTGAAGAGATAAAAAAAAAAGCAGTTAACTTAACGCATACAAGTCCCCATGGATGTTAGCAAAGAGAAATTAACAGATAAAGTTTAAGTTTGCTTTTAAAGGAATCAAGAGTAGATTGTTGATGGATATAGGTGGAAGGTCATCCCACATTTCAGGCCCATATTTGGAGAATGACTGTTCTCATGTGGGAGTAGTTATTTTTGGAATATTAAGCATGGTAACATCCATGGAGGACCTGAGACCTCTCCTACCTGGCTTATATTTTACCAAAATCATTTTAAGACACGACGGCGCTCTGTCATTTACGCATTGATAGGTTCTCTCAGGGTTGTCTAATGGTTCTTAACTACAGTATCAGAAGCAATGTATGAGGTATGGCAGATTGGTGTATTGTTGTGAATATACATAACACATTTAAATAAAGACACTTGACTATTTCATTCCTATTTAAAATTGTTTAATTTAATATGTACAAGTCTTTGATTATTCCTTAAACTACCATGGTAAAATATGAGAATCCAAATTTCATGGTTTGGAATGTGTTGAGAAAATCTCATCATACCATAAAATCCTGAAGTACTGCAATGCTTATAACATATTTGGAGCTATTGGTGCTGACATGCTTATATTATAACCCACCATGGTTTAAGAGATTCCATGGTTGAGAATGTGCTGAGAAAATTAAATCATACAATAAAAACCTGGAATAAGTAACGTGGTGGTTATTATAGCATTATTTTTAAACCTCCAGTGCGACATTTTAAGAGCAGTGATTATTTTTAAAATACTGGTATCGTGTGGATACATCGTACATTACCTCTTGTAAGCAGAAACCTTTGGCTCCGACAAAAGTCGAACTGAAAACTGGGATCACGCCCACCTCACACGTGGCATATTCGTCGGGGGCCGTCAGGGGTTGCTCTACCTGTCGGGGCATTGCCTTGCCGTTGGGGAATTCCTGGCGCCGCTACTGACTGAAATTGATGCAAGTCAAATTTCAACACAATTATGGCAAATATTTGCAAACAGGGCGCTTTTATTTTGTTTAGAGTATGGTATATAAAGAAAATTATTAAATGTCAATGAAAACATTTTTTCAACAGTACTTTTGATTTGGTTTAAATATAGTTTATCCCTAACCATTACACATTATAAAAAAAAAATTTACATGCTAAAAGACACTAAAGTCCATTAAAATATCCTATTTTCCAAATTAGCCTGTACTGCTTTTGAAGTGGTTTTTATACCACACAGGGGCAGGCCAGTTTGGAAATTTGGGTCTGGATATTAGAAATATTGCAGCTCTAGGTGCTCCTCACACTGTTCACATTAAAAACCTTATCTAAATGTTCTAATTTACCATAATTGTTAAATAATTATTTCAAAGCAACCACATCAGCCCATCATAACTGAGCAGGTGTAAAAATCTTTGAATATGGCACATTTAGATGCATGAAAATGGCAATCTCAAACATTTAAAAAGCTTCTCAAAGTGGCAACTCAATTGATGCATGTTTTGGCAAACATTAAAACATCTTGATGAGTTTGTATCAGACGAGGGCGATGGCCCGAGCATGATACAAACATTGAGACTAGATGTAATTCGTATCACACTCTACCAAGCCTAATAATGATATTATCATACCAGTTTACTCACATTCATACAAACTATGAACAAATCAACAAAATCAAGGTTGGATTTAGTACAATAACATTGCAATGTACACCATTGCAGGCACTGGTTTACTCTCCTGCATTTGTTTAAACGCCATTGTAGGGGCGGATCCAGGATTCGCTGAAAAAAGGGGGGGGCGGGCGTGCGCGCTCTTTCCCAGTCCGGGTGGGCGTGGTTGTTGAGTTTTATTTCCCCATTTCGTTGCTCTGCTACCGTATTTTGGGTTTTTGGGTAAATTTTTTACCCGGCGCACCTAATATAAGGGGAGCGCAACTGTGTTTTGACGATAAAAGGGGGAGCGCGCCGGTTGCGCCCAATCCCCCCCCCCTAAATCTGCCCCTGATTGTTAATAAACAACTCACACAACCCATGCTCTGTTGCTGACTGACATGATACGGTGCGCGAGTACGTGGGAGGCGCGGATCCAAGGGGAGGGGGGGCAACGGACTCGGGCCGCATTTTGAAACAAAAAAATATATTTTTGCACAATTTTGGGCGAAGAAAGTGCACCAGAGAGCATCAGTAGAGAAAAATTTTCCCAAGCCCTAGACGGGCCCTGAACCCATGCCTTGTTTATTTTCCTGCTAAAACCTCATACGTGGGCTTGCCCAACTTGATGTCGGGCCCCCTCTTTCTAGTTCCGCTGGATCCGCCCCTGCGTGGTCAGGGTATGATACAAAAATTACTAGTCAGTGAATTTTGGAGCTTGTTCAATAAAAATACTTGATGGTATGATAAAGTAGAGTATCAGGATATAACATTACAATACCATAGAAAACTGCTTCGTTCTAGCAAATACCAAACTGATTTTGGGAATTTAAATCAATTGTGAAGACTGCTTTTAAAACATGCCCATTTCTTATTTTATTGTTATTTTTTTTAGAAAAATATAATCAAATTAAAATTCAAAGACCTATAGTTGTTTAATCACTGTCAGAATATTTCCTTTTCTTCTTTTTCTTGTGTGTTTTATGTTTTTTCTCTTCTTTCCTCTTGTGTTTTGATTTCTTGCGTCGATGTCGTTCATGCTCGCTCTCTGAATCACTTTCATCATCTGTTGAATTCTCCGAAGAAAATGGACTTCGTGATCGTTTATGCCTGTTAACCAAAAACAAATGAATATTCAATCTAAGATTGCAAACCCTCATAATGTTTGTTGGAAATAAAAAAGAAAAATTAGAAATTAAAAAAAGCAACAGAAAATTGAAATTTTCCACCACTGTGCCAAACATATAACCGTACTTCAGTAGATGTTATTGTTAAAAACGCATTTGAACATCAAATCTTGTTGGGTTTAGGGCAGTGGCGGCGCCCGGAATTCCCTGACAGCACCCGACAGGAGAGCACGGGCCCCTGACGAGTTGGGCAAGTTTAAGTTTGAGGTGGGGGTGTCACCGGTTTTCAGTCTGACGAGCTAAAAAAAAAAAGAAACCTTATTTGCCGTGTTTTGCATGGTTTTTAGCCTGTTCTGGTGTTGGGGCTTCGTCTGCCCCTTGACATTACCCTACAAAGCCCCGACGAAACCTTAAATTTCTCCCCGACGGGGAAAAGGTCCCCCAGGGGGTTGTAGCCCCCCCCCCCCCATTGCGCCGCCACTGGTTTAGTGGGTTGGTTCATAGTTATCAGGTAAGGTTGGGTGTGATACAAATTATATCGTTATAATATATAGTTAATTAGAAATTTGCATCGCGGTGGCTGAAACACTATTGTTGATAAGTGTTGCTAAGCAAGTTGCTATGCAACACTCTCACTACGCATGCACCGTTGCTTACTGACATGATATGGTGCATGAGCATGTGACCAGGTGGTATGATACAAGATTATCTAGTCAGTAAATGTAGGTGCTTGTCCAATGAAAACAAGTGAAAATACTTGATGGATATATGATAAATACATGTACCAGACTGTATCCTGAAATGTATTTACCATATTTTTTTACTGTCAAATACATATAGGACAGCTTGAAAGATGTATGTTACAATTTAATGTATTACTGCCCTCAGATCTTCAAATTAATGGGTGGGCTTATGCCTGAGTGCCTTATTTTGGGGTGGGCTTATGCTTTAGTTTGAGCTTATACCCACATTGGTACAGTAAGTTTAAAATTGTAGAATGAAAAGATATATGAATGAATACATTTTATGAAGAAAATAAAATTTCTTGAATCTTAAATCAGATCTTAATACGATACGACACAGTATATGTGAGGTCTCGCCACAAAATGAGTCTCTTGGTAGGAAAATCAAAAATTGAGTTATTGGTACCATCTAGACCACAATATAAGCTACAACCTAAATTTTAAATGACATTTATCGGATAAGTAGATCCCAAGATATGTGCATTTGAAATTTTCATGTATGGAATTACGGTTTTGAGAAAATCGCAAATAAAGCAATCTAGAAATAAACAACTAATAGACTAAAAGTCTCAGAAAATCTGCATGATGGACACTTTCCTGCATGAAAACTGACCTAAAAAATACATTATAATGAAATATATGTACCATAGTACTCATAATTGGTTAAAACTAAATTTCTCAAAAATTGTACTTCATACTGATTTTGGTGATTATCTCAATTTGATCGCACCTACGATGCGACTCATTTTGTGGTGAGACCTCACATATTTTATTTTGTCCAAATGAAAAATTTGATGGTACACTCTCATCAAGACAACAACATAATAAACTGATACTAACAACTCATCAGATTGATCTACTAACTGACCGACTGATTGATTGATCAAGTAATGGATCTTTATTATGATGCTCAGAAAATATAGAGGGTACTTGATTGTTTTGAAACAACTTCTTTTATCAATTCATGAAAAGGAATTGTACACATGCATGAATTTCATTTCAAGTTACAGGATGGATATTCTGTACTATATAATGCTTATAACCTAAGACTCATTACGAGGCTTAGGCAGTGGCATTGTTGTCGCAAGAATAATCCTGGCGCTCGATCAGGATTGAACCCAGTTCAGTACCTTGGGATTGGTAGGGAAGCATGTCAACCACCAAGCTACAGTGCTACTATCATTCTGTGCAAACAGGACAAGTTATAGCTCAGATTACACAGTAAATTGCAGGGTTTGTTTATGATGACGTTAGGACGGTAAATCCATGTGATCCAAAGTTAGCTGGTTGTACATGGAAGGAAATTTCCTTTATAAGTAGTTGACATGCTAAAGTATGACAAAAAAAAACCAAAAACTTGAGATGGCCTTATTCAGACAGTTTATTAGCTTGAATAAATTTATTTATTATTTCACCAAACCCAGACCATCAAATATCTGGGATCCCAAGTAAAAACAGATAGTGACAGTTCACCAGAAATCAAGTTAAGAACATCAATAGCACGCAGCAAATTTTCAACTTTGCATAATATCTGGAAGTTGCCTGACCTAGACTTTAGACTGAAGAAGCAATTAGCAAAGTCATTAGTGTGGTCTGTGGCAACATATGGATGTGAAAGCTGGGCAATAAAAGACAGATCGAATAAATGCATTAGAAATGTGGATATGGAGAAAAATCCTAGGCATTACATGGCATGACCGAGTGACAAATGAAAGAGTCAGAACATTGATTGGAGAAAGACAAGAGGATAGATTATTAGAACAAATAAGAAGAAAATCTGCTAAATTCTACCACTGGAAGCGAAGGATAGATAGTTTAGTATTTTGTACTATGGAGGGTGAAGTGCCTGGAAAGTGCAAGAGAGGAAGACAGAAAACAGCATGGATAGACGATATCAGAGAATGGCATGGTACCATGGAAATGGCAAGAAATAACGCCAAGAGACGTCTACGGCTCTACTAGGGCTATGGCTTTCATCATCATCATTAAATTTATTACCTTTAGTAACTTCATTTAGTACTGTGAAGGTTTCTCAAGCCTACCTTTTTCGGTGTTCTGTCCTTGTTTTCTTTTTTCTATGTTTTTCTCTTGATTTACGTCGAGAATCTTTCTTTTCTTTTTTATCTAGATTGGAAAAAAAGATGCATATTTTACTGTTGTGTAGGCCTACAATATATTCTGAAGAAGAAAATCTGCCATCTGTCAATGATGATGATATCAATGATGACAATGGTAGCATTACCGATGAAGGTGATGGTGGTGATGGTGATGATGATGATGATGGTGGTGGTGGTGTCACTGCCTCGATATTGTGGAAGCAACTCCCCATGTTTGTAACGTTTGTAATGTTTGTGTCACTGAGTTTATATTTTTAAACACCTCTCCAAAATGTTTTCAATTCAAATTATTTTGATTTTTTTTTTATGCATTTGAGAGCTCTGAGATTTGATTGTAGGGCACTATATCAAGAAAGTACATATTAATTGTTGTTATTATTATTATTATTGATATTATTATTATGATTATGAGGCTAGTCATGGCAAAACCACCAAATTGTCCCACAGGAAGTAATTGAGAAATAAGCAACAATAGGAAATATAAAGAAATACCAAGGAAATTTTTGTATATCTTACCCAACACCTTCAGTTATAGATATCCAATTATGCTAATATTGAGCCCCCATTTTAAAGCTTACGAAAAGTGTAATATGGTTTTAACAATATTGCGATTTTGCATATTCCTACAACTTGATGGTTTTGCCGTGACATGCCTCATATTATTATTACTACTGTATTACTATTACTATTATTATTATTGTTGTTATTTGATCAAAATAACTATAAAGATTTCATTTCATTTATTTTGTCCAAAAGCGAAAAAAACAAATACAATAGACAACAATAATCAAATTATATCGACTACTAAAAACAAGCCAGTCTTGCTGGACTGGATTGCTCAAAAGTAATCTAGAGCCTAGATAAATTGTCTGGGAGCTCTCCAAAACAAGACTGACTTAAAATAAAGAACATCATACATTATCAAACACAGAAAAAAAATGATGAGAGTGATGATAACAATAGATAATGGTAAGACAACCGAGCACAATTCTTACCTTTGTTTTTGGCAACTTGTTTGAGTGGTGTTTGATACTCTTCTTCACTACTCTCACTACTTGTACTGCTTATATCCAATGTAACATTCTTCTCAGGATCAATTTGAAGGAAATTACGGCATTGAAAAGTCAGATGTCCTACATAGCCACATTTCTTACAGGCTATTCGGGAATTATCTTTGTTTGCTGAATAAACAAAATTGTGTTTTTTAAATATTTAAATTAATTATTGTACAAGAGCGCCAAGTGTAGTCATACGGAACACCTGTCTGTACTTATTTCTAAAGCCGGGCACTCACTGTGACAATCACACGACGGTCACAAGACCAAACCGTCGCTCCCTGTGTGTGTGGTGTTTAGGTGCGATGACAGTCTTATACTCGTCAGCCGAGGGTTTAGTGGTTCAACGGATATCAAACTGTCGGCCGACGAGAAGACTGTCATCGAGTCTGAAAACGACACACACAGGCGTGACGGTTTAGTTGTGCGACCGTCGTACGACGCAGTTAGTGCCCGGCTTTACATGCCATGCCTGCTTGTGACAGAGTGCCATGTCTGTACTTCTTACCTGCTGTGTCTGTCTGTTGTACTGAGTGCCATAGTCAGTACTTCTTGGTTGTTCATAACTTTGCAAACATGGTATGAAAATTATTTTTTGCATGTTAAAATAATAATGTGTACTTATTTCTAAAGCCGGGCACTCACTGCTTTGTGCGGCGGTTGCAAGACTAAACCGTCACTCCCTGTGTGTGTGGTTTTCAGATGCGATGACAGTCTTCTACTCACTGGCCGAGGGTTTAGTGATTTGACAGGAAAATCAATCCATTGGCCGACGAGTAGAAAACTGTCATCGCATTTGAAATCACACCTGGCTTTACATGCCATGTCTGCTTCAGGGGCAGCTGGCGCGCGCCCTCCTATTATCGTCAAAACGTATTTGCGCCCCCATCCACTTATACTAGGGGTGCTGGGTACAAAATCGACCATAGAAACAAAAAACACAAGTAGAAGGGCTAAAACAGGGTACCAGGGCACAAAAATGGGGAATAACATTTGTTTTTGCTGGTCAGAATAAAACCGGCAACCACGCCCATCCGGACTTGGAAAAGGGCACCCCTTTTGGTGGATCCCTGATCCGCCCAGTGCTTGTTGTAACAGAGTGCCATAGTCTGTACTTCTTACCTGCTGTGTCTCTTTGAGTGGTATGGGATTTTCCTACACATTAGAGTTGACTGATTTCAATAAAATTAGGTACAGTATTTATGCCAACGATGGTCTTTACTTAGCATGCAGGGGTGGATCCAGCAGAGCTGGATAGAGGTGGGGGGGGGGCCAAATATGTTGTTTCTAGTACATATCTGAGAGGCAATTTTCACAGATAATTTATTGCAAAAATGTTTATTTTTTTCAAGTTGAAATAACATTCGTCCAAGTGAAAAGGAGGGCCTGGGACGGCCCCCTCCCCCCGCCATTGCGACAGGATTCAATATTTAGACATGAATTATGTCATCATCAGGAGCATTCGAAATGATGACATAATTTATGTTGAAATATTGAATCTGTCACCATGTCGTGTATCTCATTAGTATGCATTATACATTCTTACTTGAAGTTGATTAGTGGAACTTTCGGACTCTTTAGATTGTAAATGTTAAAACTTTGGTTGTTCATAACTTTGCAAACATGGTATGAAAATTATTTTTTGCATGTTAAAATAATATGTGTATTTTGATGAATTCAATTTTTCAACTTAACTCCAAAAACATGTAAATAAAACAAGCATTTGTTATTACCATTTTTGTTCAATTACAATGTTTACTGGCAATGCCTTTGATCTGGTTTTTAATTTCAAACCAACTCCACACAATCAGTTTTTTCAATCATTGTTTTATAAAGTAGGAAGCATGATTTATTCAGGAGCTGTACATACACTCTTCATTCATTATTCATAATTTAAGCCAGCTTTCTTAAAGTTACCAACCTTTGAAAGTAATCGCTTTTCAATATTTTGCAGCACATTAAATATTTACTGTACATGTTATTATGAAAGATGTTTCACTTAGTGACAAAAAAATCATCAAAATCAATTTTGAAATAAAAACATCAAAGTTAGAACTTAACTGAAATTAGTATGTTTTAGCACTTTTTTAAACTTATGAATGATAAAAATTACAAAGCCATGTCCAGGTCTTTGAAAGTTTTACTGTACTGCATTTAATGGTACAAAAATATAATATATAATATAATATTTAGACATTTATATTGCGCCAATTCAAATTCAAATTGAATCATCAAAGGAGCAGTGGACTAGATGTTGCACAGTCAGTAACTTGGTACTCCCCTAAGGGTCACGTCATGTCCTTTGCAGCTAGTATATTAGCGCACATCCTTCAGTCCACGGCAGGGCTTATGTATGGACCAGTACACCAGGGTAACCCCCTACTCGTCTCGAAAGATATACTGGGTTCTTTATAGTGCACAAGAGCCATATATGCCAAATATGTTCAAATACCTAATTTCAAGGTTACAGTATTCATTATTTCTTCAAAATTATAACCTTCCCAAGAGCATGCTCTGGAGAGACTTTTGGTTTTACCAGGGAACAGTAAATTTAACTGTACCTTGGTTTTATCCTGTTTTGGATGGCAGTGGCTATAGCATGGGGTCATGGTGGATTTGTTGTTCAAAGTTTCTTAGTTCCATTTCTATAATAAGCCTGATTTGTTTCAAACTTTGCAGGGTGCAAAACTAAGTAAGACTGACCCTATTGATCGTGGGTCTTTTTGTACTATTTCAATTACTAATCTATCAAATTAATGTTTGCTAAAACTAATTACACCTTCTACTACAATAATTTCTATAAAAAATCTAAGATGTGGCTTAATTTCTACAGTACATGTGTAATAACCTTTACAGAAATGACTACTCAAAATTGATCGATATTCAATGCTATCCTAAAATTTAATCCTAATTCATTAAATAGGTGCCGTCTATTCTTACCAAACTATTATAAGACTAAAGCAAATGAAATGTGGTTCAGCTAGGACTATTGTAGCTTAGCTGGGTTGAAACACTCCAGGATTATCTTTTGGGCCTCAAAATAAGCACTTGCTCACATTGGGCTTAGAGTTCATCATGCTATTTGAAAACCTAAACAATGGTATACAGTAGAAGGCTAAACAGATAGTTCAGATTTGACTTTTTTAGCTGTCATTGTCGCATAAAAAAAATCACAGTTAATAATTTTGTTAACAGTTATGGGCTTATTGCCATGGAACCCAAGTTTAAAATAAAAATTATGAT
Source organism: Nesometra sesokonis (assembly GCA_025631205.1). Classification (NCBI taxonomy): domain Eukaryota; kingdom Metazoa; phylum Echinodermata; class Crinoidea; order Comatulida; family Antedonidae; genus Nesometra; species Nesometra sesokonis. The sequence continues at coordinate 10,122 of JAOTQE010115444.1, forward strand.
AAGTGGTTAGGAAGGTATTGACAATGACATCAAGGGAAAAGTGTAGTCAATTTGTATAACATTTTCTTTAATTTGTTTGTTATAGCTTATCTATAAAAGTAAATAAAAAAACTGGAAAATTTAAAAGATAAATCTGTAATAAGTGGTTACCAGTATATTACTGAAACATCGTAAAGACTGGTTCAAATGTCATTAATTGTCATTTTCTGTAATTTTTTGTGCTTGTTCAGGATGTGTAAACAAATCCTACAGTTGAACCTCCTTGTGCGGACACCTCTCGTAAGCAGACACCTCCCATAACGAACACTAATTCAAAGACACCCATTTGTTCTTCCTATCCAATCAGTGCATTTGGTACCTCTCATAAGCGGACACCTGTCGTAAGCGGACACGGACATTTTTTGTCTTAAAATATGGACTTTTTGTTTGTACAGTAAATTTACCTCCCATAAGTGGACATCTCAGAAAATTTAGTGATTTTTCCGTACAACGAATACAAATTTCTGTACAAAATCGTCCTTATACTGTCTGAGAATCATTTTACTGAAACAACCTTAAAAATGATAACCAAACTATTTAATAAAATACAGAATGTGGTGTCTAGAAATTTGAGAGACCATTTGTGTTGAGAAAACCATGAAATGTGAGACATAAGGATGTATACATAATTTTACAACTTTGTCCCTCTATCGGCTGAAATTCTTGTAAGACAACACCTCCCATAAGTGGAAACTTTTTTTGGACAAATTTCTTCCAGAGATGCTCCTAGTGAACTCTTAGAACCACAGTGTTTAAATAATAGCACAAAATAGTGTTTCAAAACAAAATATTTTATTTAAATTTTCAGGGTACAAAAAAAAAGATGATAGGCATCCTGTCGGCGGAGAGAATTTTTACAGCAATTTAGTTTGCTTTTATTTTATCCTGTCACCGTCAAGGGTTTGTCTTTTGTTTTACATTTGTATATTTGTATACTGTTTGTGATTTTTATGACGAAATAAATGAAATGAAATGAAATGTAAATTGGCAATGGATGGTAGTACTTAACATTAGTTACATAGAATGGGCCTAAGCCCACGGCCTAACATTTTTATTATATTTTTATCAAATTCGAAAGCATCAGGTGGTTGATGTTGCGAGAGCTTGATGGTTAATTTGTAAACGTGCTTTTGGATCAACTTGATTGGAAAGTTCAATTTTTTCAAACCATCTTAATAAGCACTGGAGTTTTGCAACGCTACTTCAAAATATATAAGTTCGAGATAATATTTGATTAGCAAATTGGCTAATTTAACGTTCAATTGATTAGGCAAATTCAAATTTAATGAGCAAAATGCTGCCAAAATAATAACTTTAGTTTAAAATATGTTTGTTATTTGGCTAAGCTGGAATTAAACATTTAACCAATGCAACTTTGACATAGGATTTGGCTAGTGACAGCTTAATCATTACCAGTTAGTTGATCAAATTGATTTCTTCCTTTAATTAATTGAGGCTAGTCATGGCAAAACCACCAGGTTGTCACACAGGAAGCTATTGAGAAATAAGCAATAAAGAACAGAAAATATAAACAGTTAAATACAAAGGAAATTTCTGTATATTTTGTCCAATAATTTCAGTTCTAGATATCTGATTTTGACCATTGACCCCCTCATTTAATGCTTGCTAATATTATAATATGGATTTAACAATAACTTAATTTTCAATTTTCCTACAACTTCGTGGTTTTGCCGTGTTACAACTCAATTTGCAAAACAATACTCCATAATTTGCCCACTCTGTAGAAAGCCATCAATTTTTTCATCAAAAGTACTTTCTTTCCATATGGCATTTGAATTGCTGCTTCTGCCAAAATAGTGGCGGATCCAGGGGTTTCAGGTACTGCTGGTGCAACCCCTGAAGTGTGATGTTTGAGGGCCATTTACTGTTAAGGAAAACTGCAAAATGGACCTCAAAATAGCAGGAAAAAGCTACTCTGCTTGTCAAACTTAGAGGAAAGTTGGACATTGATTGCATCTGGCTGCTGACCATCACTGGTACCCAATGGCAATCATGGTTTCACCCCTGAGAAAACTCTTAAGATAATTTGTCGAAATCGTACACCTCCCAACTTTTTTTGACGGCAATATATATGCATGAGACATTACCTGCTGCATGGGTTCCATGTTCCCCAATTTCGATCCGAAAGCACTGTGTGAGCCGTTCTCAGATAGGTCCCCCAATTGAGACTCGCGCATGCGTAAGCGTGATGATGCGAGGGCCGGCCTGGCTACAGCAGTATGCCTAGGCCCTAGAGTCTAGAGAGAGGCCTCTGGCCCTGGTAGGCCTAGGCCTATATAATATTTTAAAAGCAAAATGCATATTTTTGGCTTGTTTGAGCATGAGACAGGCCTCAAATGCGCATGCCTTACGTTGGTAGGTATGCATTATAAATCCAGGCCTGGAGATATGCCGTGTGGATAACCACCACAGGCAAGTCCAACTTGATGCACTAAGCTAGGCCTAATAAGCCCTGATGATAGGCCTACGAGCCTAAACTGCAGCGAGCAGTTCACAACATTGGGTCTGAGCTCATTTAACGGACCATTTAACTTATTTGTTTTCTTAGAATTCTTAGTCAATGTTGTTATATTATATATTATATTTAAAATCATTATCTTGTCCCGTATTTCAATAAACCTTACCCGGTTTTCCAAGCACGTTCATCTTTTTATCACCGACTCATTGTACGCAATTTAGTCAAAGATCGTATAGCGCCGCCTTTGGCGGCGCTATACGATCTTTGATTTAGTTACACTGCGCAAACTATTT
>JAOTQE010115466.1:0-12926 GCA_025631205.1 Nesometra sesokonis
CGATCTAGAATCGTTCATCTCAATTTATGTTAAGGAACTCTAAATTATTTCAAGTAAATATGAAAGAAAAAACAATCTGAAAAAAAATACAAGTAGTAAAAAAAAAAAAAAAAAAAATCGGGATTTTCGCAAAAGTGATGCGCGGGGGTGATAAACTAATTTTTTTTTTATGGGGCCTTAAAGAAATATGCGGTATGCTACACAGTGTTATAATATAGTGCACACGAATGTGTTTGGTAACAACATGGCTCTATGAAGTCATGTGCGTTGATCGGGTCTTACTAAACATCGCCTGGTGATATTTTAACGACACCCGAGTGTCCAATTTAATAAATTTTAACAAAATAATAATGCCCGATGGTAGTTTGTAATTTGTTACAACAAAATACATAACTTTTCCAAACAAAAATATAATTTTTTACGCATAAAACTAGCCTACACATTTCTGCTCGTTGTCAGGCCATACTCGTTGCATGCACTGCTGAAGACGTTACTATCGTAATAAAAGTGTAAACGCGTTATATGAATGGAGATGAAACGCCGTAGAATCATACGAATTCCCCTATTTATATTAGACATTCATACCATGGAGGTATTATGTCGACTTAGGTTTTATTATTAACATTATGTCTATAATGTTCAAATCAATGCTTTTAGAACAAAGTTTGTATAAAATACGTTACGTGATGATAATTTGAACTAAAACGCCATCAGCATCCAACGCAGTACCGCGATCCACTGTTGTTTCGTACGATGCCGATGTGGTAGCCTAATATTACAAGTAAGTTTTACTCATAAAAAATACATTTTTGTTTAGCAAACTGATGTATTTTGGTGCAATACATGACCAACTACCCTCGGGTGTTATTATTTTGTTAAAATTAATGAAAGTGTCCAAATTTATTAAATTGGACACTCGGGCGTCATTATATCACCGGGCGGTCTCGGGTGGTATCAGGCGGTGTTTAGGACCATGTTGATCTGACCATGCGCGGCTCGCATGAAACCAAGTTGGCCAAACCAAAGAATATAACCAAACTCTCTCTATAGTTTATTATACGTCTCTGGCAGCTGTGGGCAGGATACTATTTCAATATTGAAATCAAATATTCATAACTGATGATAGTTTTGTCCAATCATATTGGCGTTTGAAAAAACGTTTTATGACTACCAAATTCGAACACCTGTTGAGTAGGTTGAAATTACCCACCAATTTAGTGCAACACTGCTCTTGAGATACTGGCCTACTGTCTGGTACGAAACTGCATCAGCGCCGTAGCCTAGATATGCCTGGGTTTTGCAAGGCATACATTACTAGTACTGTATTCCCAAAGTTTTTACGTTCTATCTAGTAAAAGTCAAACCGTAACCTTGTGGATGAAAGAAATTCGTTTCCTTGCTTCTTTGTGGGAATCAACAAACCAAAAACGTTCACTAACTTGAAACGTAAAACACAAACACCAAGTAGGCCTAGTAAGTTACCCTTTTTGGTGTACTGTCACCATCTGTCACGTACTCTAAATTTTTAGAGGGCGGCAATTATTATTTTTCCAATGATACAAGGTTCCAATTTCAAGAAATTTCATTTGTCTTAGAAGAAATTCTACCTTTCGAGTATACACGCATTAAAATATAAAATTTGTTTAAAATGTAAAACATCCATAGACATATTTAAGTACAGTACAAAAATGACAACATTTATAAATGAAATGGCGTTAAAAATTATTAAAAAAAAGTAAAAGGGATTACTAAATCTTCAGACACAGTGTATTAAAAATATGAATGGAATTCAGCAGAATAGAGTTTAACAGCATCATCTATGAGCAAAAGAAATCTAATACCTGATCTATTAAATTTATGATAATCGTGTATATGTGTGTTGGGTCATTCATGATTTTATGTATCTTTAGAGCAACACGTTTGTCATACATTTCCGATAGAGGAACTGATTAAATTACACTTTGGTTTGGTTGATTTTGGTCAAGCTTAGTAAATAATTGACTTCTGTTTAAGATATATTCATTATTAGACAGCATTTCGTTTACGTAATAAAAAGTAAATAAACTTCTAAAAATGCTTAAGTCCCACTAAAATTGACCCGAATTTTTTCGTTATTCGAATGAGTATGGACTAACAACAAGTAGATGCTTGTATACCTGCCAAGTCTCACGCATTATGCGTGAGTCTCACGCATTGGAGCCTATTTTGCACGTCTCACGCATAAATAATTTTTTCTCACGCATTAGCAGAATCCTCACTCAAAACAGTTATTTCAGTAGTTTTTCCCACGCATGAAACAATATAGTGCAAAAAACCGTAAAAACGGTCCCACAAACAGTGGTTATTTATGCAGAAACGGTCATAAACGGTCAGATGAAGGTTTTTTTTGCCTGTCAGATCTAAATGGGAGGAAATGCGACCCATCACTGGTGGCGGGGTTTGTCTCACGGATTAGAGTCAAAAATAGTTGACAGGTATATACTTGTCAAAAACAAAATCGGGATTTAAGCCCTCGCCCGCACAAAATCACAATTCCGATCCGTCACTGATACAATGCTATAATATATTTCTTCATCATATCAATTAAAATATTGTTTTTGCTAAATTTAAACGGGTCAGGACTCCATAACCTCGCCGCCCACCATGGATGCGCAAGGGATTTTTTTTTTAAGTCAAAGATTTTTTTTCTTCAGTTGCGGTGACGGTCCGGAATAGGACAAGATGACAATGACAAGGAAAAACTACCCGACCTCAATTATAGAGAACTAATCGTGGATCTGACTAAAAGCGTCCACAATTGTTTGATGGTGGTCCCAATGTTAGTTGACAAAATGTTGACAACATTTAAATATGGAAACCTTTCAAAAACATTCCAAACCTTCAATGTGAACACCAATCAATAGATCTGAATTTATATTTCTACGAAGGATTTCAACACAAAAATGATGACATGTGGTAAAGCTGATCCTGAATAGGTGGTGGATATTACTGACAATTTATATAGGAGTGGTATAGGAGTGGTAAGGTAATACTATCGAAAGCACTTTGACAGCAAAAAAATAGTTGCGTGAGTCCTTTTGACGCTCTCATTGCATACGAGAGCACCCGCTTTCCGTTTAACTCTCGATTTTTCTTGAATGAATATGACTATTAATAATTCTGATTATAGGCTAAGTTACGATTGGTTAATAATTGATAATAATTCTAATTTTAGTTTAATAATAATTCTGATCGGTTAATACTTTTGGCATTGGTGCTCCTAAACTTTCATTCCTGATGATAACATAATTTATGTCGAAATATTGAATCCTGTCACGATGGCGTGTATCTCATTACTTGGATTATGCGTTATACTTTATTCCTTGAAGTTTTTTATACTTAAAAGTATAAAAACACAACACAACAATATTGCACTGTCAAGGGCTATCATCTTGGTAGGCAGGTCAAATGAAACATACTTTTTTATAGGAAAATCATAAATGGAAATTTTATAGACAAGATTCGGATGCGTTGAGAAAGAGTGCGCTCAGCTTTGCGTTAGCGCATGAGCAGAAGCAAAACTGATTCGCAGGTGATCGGGTATAATATGCTAATAGACAAGTAACTAATTTGATGACGTCAAGTCAATTAGCGAGAATTTAATCAGAATCAGCATCATACACACGCAATAATCAAGAAATTGTTAGTTTTTATTTGTTTTAAAATAAAATTATAGATACAAAATGTGATTTCTTTCAATGTGAAAAATACGATGTTCCATATGAAAATCTTATAAAAAATAAATTGATGATTTTTATTCAATTATGAAATCACTTAAAATTAATTAGAAAACATCTTGTCGTTAGTGAGCCTATTGACATTTCTTTCACGACCAAAAAGCCTTATTCATTCATTTCGACAGTAAGCAGTAGGACTGTAGACGTACAATAACGGACACCAAAAAATATTAAGAAGGAAAATGGAGAAAGATAAAACTAAACGGTAAGCTGCTATAATGTACTTCCATTAAACCCCCTGTTATGATAGGATAATTTTCTAACGTTAATATCGGATGTATGGGAATACCGAATGACGACGGGTGGGTAAGTTTTGGATGGAGTCTCGCGCATTCTATGGTCCCTTCCGATTTGGACTTGGTGAACCCCTCGCGTGCGATTGTTTTTTTCATTATGAGTGCCATATGACAGCTATGGCAGTCTTAGTGTAATTAGGTGATACGGACTACTGGTCACTATATAGGCCTATATATGAAGTTGTTTCTAAAACCTTTGTTTGTGGCATCAAGGTCAATGAAACTTGACACATGCATGCTTCATATAAAGGGTCAACTTCCTGTGCCATTATTTTACACGCGACCACAGATCCGTCCGCGCGTACGTGCGCATCAAAGTTTCAAAATGCAAAATTAATTTCTAATAATTATTTGCGCGTTTCACGTCATTCTGAGCATTTCAAAATTTAGAGATTTTTTTTTTGCCGCGTGCGCATATTTGCGCACACGGAGTGCACAGGAGCTGAAAATTGTAGGTTTTTTACATGTTTTGGGTTCCTGATACCAGATTCGCATATTCCCAATGTTGTTAGTCGCGTAGGAGCAATAACAATGGCGTACGGGCGCATCAGACATACAAATTCGTATGCGCATTTATGTCTACATATAGTAGAAATATGCCAAAATTATGCCTATTTTAAATTATTTATAGCTCCTTAGGATCAAAGGTGACCCCCATTTTTTATTACATATTTTGAAAGCATATGAGTTTAGATATGATTTAGGTTATCTTGCTAATTCTGCTTCTGTTTACTGACAATTTTCAATATATTGTAGCAGAGACAATTCTCTTTCTAACAGTGTTGAGTTATTTTCGTTTTTATGACGTCATCATATTTTAAATAATAGATTCAAGTGACATAAAAAATATAAATATGTAAATGTAGTGCATTCTCTAAGTAGTATAGACACTGTATCTATGTTTACATAGTAGAAGTTAAAAATGCTGTATTATTCATATGGAATATCCATTGTCTTATCATGAATGAATTTATTAATACACTACTGCTTCCACATTACAGCAACTTCATGACGTCAATGCTATCTTGCTCACATGGAAATGTAGTGCATTATTATTAGTATAGAATACTATATCCAAGTTTTCGTAGTATTTGCTAGAGAAGTTAGACATACTGTATTATTCAAATGAGATATCCATTGTCTTATCCTGGATGAATTTATAAATACAGTACTGCTACCACTTTACAACTTTATACTGACCTCAATGCTATATTGTTCACATGGAAATTTCAATCCATACTTGTCACTTGTCAATATAAAATCACCTGTTCAATGTCAAGTCAACCAACTGTTATTTCTGCTTTTCCAGTATTTCCTATATATTCTAATATACATGTAACATTAATATATCATGCAACATTTGTGAATGAATACTGCAGGAATGCTATTGTATAGTAGTGTGAATATTTTGATTGCCCATGCCAAACATTAATCACATTTTCAGAGGAAAATGTATTCAAATTTATAAGAAAATGTTTTCGTTGCCAATCATATATGGCACCACTACTGTATATACGACGAAACACCACGCGGCTCTCTCCGCCACCTGCAATGTTGTACAAGCTGTGTCTCAACAAAACACATAGAAATTGTTTAACAACTCCATAATGCTCAATCCCTTCCCGATAGCAATCCCTATAAAAGGACCCGACCCCCTGCATAAGCCGAGCACCAGGGGAAAGATTGTGCCATGGATATTACAGGTTCTGTAATTTGCCACTTCATCCTCATGACCTACATCCTGTTTTATATAAACAAGTGAAGCACATTAATCTCTATACAGTACTCCTAAAATGAGATTCCAGTTTTTCCCCTCAATCCCCATTTACAATTCTCTACGCTGAGTCAGTTAGTTTATAGTACACCCCAGAAGATTGTCTACCAGGACAAGTAACGTAGTAAATTCGATGAATATGATTATGACATCATCATCGTCATCATTGATTGCCAACGCACGCGTACGCTACATGTACATCTCTATCGCATAATATGCCCGTATCACCTTATTCGTCGTAGACGAATAGCATGTCTAGTTTTATATATTGTTAGAGCAATTTAATAAATATTAAGAGATCTACGTTGTTTTCCAGATTACTGATTATTGAATCACTCATTCACATCAATAAAATTATTGGTTAATTATTTTGTTTCTTTGTATCTAACATAATTATTGTAAATTATAGCGCCTGCGTAATCATATTGCGAACAATTCTGCCGTCGTCTGCAATGGGTCCATCGTACGCTGCATTTACTTGTCAGAGGTGGTTATCAATATCATCTTCAATATCTGGCAATTTCAGTTTTCTAGAAATGTTGTGCAGTACCATTGTGGCAGCTATTACTGCACACACTCTTTGAGGGCTCATTGTTTTTTCTTCGTGCATGCATCTAAACCTTCACTTCCAACACCAGATTGTTCTTTCCACAACACACCTTGTTGTGGCGTCAATCTGATTGTACCTGCGGTGTTGGTGTGTAATCAGATTAAAGTATCCTTTATCTCCAATGAGGTATCCATCCACAACACCTCTCTGAAAAGCAACACTCAACTCAGAGTTCTGAAAAATTCTTGAATCGTGAGTTGCTCCCGGCCACCTTATAACAGCATTAGTGAATTTCATGTTGTGGTTACACACAACTTGCACATTTATACTATGGAATCCTTTTCTGTTAACAAACATGAATTCATTTTCAGACGGTGCTTGTAATCGTACATGTGTCCCGTCTACAGTGCCGATCACGTTTGGAAAGACAGTCTAAAGACCGCTTATAGCAATCCGCCCCTGGTAGCAAAGAGGTGTAGAACACAAGCCACAACCATACTGACTATGTTGACTGATAGTGAACGAAACATGTTTACAAACGTAAGCAACCTTTTTTTTTGTTTTATTTAAAAGAACTCTTGTATACACATATTTCCTGTTGTTGTATTCAAAATACAGATATACATGTACTTTATAGTTGTTTTTTTTTTTTTTAGCAAAAATTGTCAGCAAATACATGTATAAATATGGGTCTTCTGAGTAAGTTGGGACTAACCCCATTTTGCTACATCCAGTAAATACCGAGATACAGAAGTGTCACCGTTCTCCACATTTGACTTTTTTAGCCCCTGTAGTGGTCAAGCATTCCAATTTACTTTTGGTCAATGATCGAAAGTTTATTTGTACTGATACAAGGAACCAAAAAATCCATATAAAAATCTTTTTTAGAGAGTGCATGTAAACCTTTCCTATCTACCCAGCTAATTACCAAGATTTTTCAATAACAGATGCCATGAATTAGGTACAGTGTGGGGTAATCACATGTCAAAATGCTTGTTAAAACTATACTTTTATATAAATATTTTTCAAACTCTAAAACTGTTGAATAAAAATTTTATTTAATTTTATGCATCTTCAATTTTCAGTGTTTTCAATTGCCAAAATTATTAGAAAAAAAATATGTAAATTATTAGACATGAGGGGTTCATGAGCATTAAACTTTGTAAACACAGCATTAAGTATTATTACCTTCACCCAAGTGGGCAAAGGGTATTGCAGTGAGCTCTGTTTGCATGTCTGTCTGTCTGTCTTTATGTCAGTGTCGCAGCATCTACATCTCAATAAATAATGGGCTGATTTTTTACTGAATATTACACCTTGTTTTATAAGCAACACTTTGCCCAGACTCAATGTTTTTATTTTTTAGCCAATTTCATGATCAAAATGTTATTTTGTTCTTGTTTTACAACTTTTCAAGGTAAAGAATTACTACCGTATTGTGATGGATAGACATAAACTGTGCTGTATAAAGGGTCTATGTGTATGCCGGGTTTAAGGGGGAATTCATGTATTTTATTACAGCAAAAGTTTGGCTGGGTATTTTGTGTCATTCCGTGATGGAACAGTAGAAAGTCAGCAAGGATTACTTCAAATTTTTTGAATGTCTAGTTTTGAAGACCACAACTTTCAAATGGATAGGGTAAAGATATGTAATATTGTTTAACAACAATTTTCTGTCTTCTATTTACCCTGGAATTTTGGAAAACAAATATTTTACCTTAGCACACACATACATTAGTAATTTAGTAGACTTACAAGGATAGATGAGAAAAGTTCGGCTGGCATTCCCTCGGCCACTTTATACTCTCCCTTTTCATTAGGTCTGTTGAAGCTATGATTCTGGCTAAACATTCTATCAAACAAAATAAAATAAAATTATTACATACATTCAAATTAAAACTTTAGATATGTTAGGGCAAAGAGATAAGATAATGCTTCATGCACAATATGATAACTATTAAAGACTAAAAAACATTGTGTGGCAAAAGCACAGAATTTAAAAAAAATTGGGTTGATAGGCTGGGATTTATTTTTACTGTGTGACCTTTTTAAATTCCTATACAGTAGTACAATACAATGTTGGAATAACTTTATGCATTTCTTATTACTTTCTGGATTTCTTATTACTTTCTGGATAACTTTGTGTTTTTTACAATATTTGTGATAGTTGTATATAATTGGGAAAGAGGCTCTATAATAAATACCCCGAAAAAGTTGATCTAGATTTTTTTAGATTTTGGGTTGGACAGTCTTGGGCAACATAAAAACAGTTATTTTAAACAACTAATGAGAAAGATGATATGATAACGATGAAACTATTGATAATACTAAGACAGACAATGATAGCATTGCTATATCACGCATTGATAAATGTGGCAGAGCCAAGACAAATGAGGCATACGTCAAAATATTGAAAATTCAGTTATTTTATAGATTATAAAACTACCCATTATTATCTTTAACATGAAAAAAAAAACAATTTGTCACGAGTGACATCTATTATGTATATTTATTTTAAGTATTATTTTTACAGGTTTATGCAAATCATATCGGCAGTGATTAGCATGCAGGAGTAGTAGTGAGGGTTACAGATTGGTAGAGCATACCGGTGAGGGAATGCTGTGTTGTGATTGTGGAATGAGTGAGGAGCTGCTGTTGAGAGTCTGGACCGAGATGTTGGACAATGGTGGTCTGTTGAAGTTTGGCGAGATAATAAGAAATAATTAATTTGACACTAATAAGCTTATTGACGCTGTTTAAGCGTAGAATGGTAACCAAATTTTTAATAAATTCAATTCCATTTCTTCCTCATTTATATGAACTACATATTGATTTGACAATTTTGTGGAAAAGGGAGTGCCACTACAAGCCATAGGCTTTTAAATGTGAATCCCTGAAAGAAAAAAACTATTATTAACAAGTAGAGTAATATAACAATATATCATGTAAATATCATACCAGAAATAATCAAGTTATACTATAATAATGATTTAATAACAAAAATAACAATAAAAATAACAATAACAAAAATAACAATAAAAATTAAAAAATAACAATAAAATTAACAATAACAAAAATAACAATAAAAAAAAAAACAATAACAAGAATAACAACAATAATAAGATAGAGATACTTTGGTACTAATTTTTACCACCTAATGAACACCAGTCAACTAATTAAGTTTAATGAGACAATTAGTTATTGACAGTTAAATCGACTTTAGGGTGAATGGTTTTTCCCAAAATAGGGGTGTTTAGCAAATGCTTACAGGCTCTCTCTCTGGTTGTCCATGCTGAAACATACCCGCACACAATAAAGCAATGATGGCATCAATCTCTGTCTACAATTATTATCTGTAAATGCTATAATTTGGTACACAAGTGAAAAACTACATCTTAAGTCCAAACAACCAAAAAAGAAGTATAACTAGAAATACTCCTTTTATGCTGCGCTGTAAAAGCATAGCCTCCCTACAGTACAAATTTTACAGTATTTGTTATTTTTCCTGTATTTTGTTTTTAATTATCAATTCATCATAAATGTAATATTCATTAAATACTTAAGTCTAATTGAAAACATGATATAGTAGTTGTTTAAATGAAATCATATTTAAGAACATTATACAACAGCACATAAAAAAACTTGAATAGAAAATGGTTTATTACACTAAGTGATTTACAGCAGCACAAGGATAGTTTATGGAATTTATTATATAATATCATATGCTACACAAGTTCATCATTTTTTAAGTTCAAGTAGATGCTCATATAGACTTGCCACATATCTGTATTTTGTTCAATGAAGTGCACCACTAGCAGATAATTTGAAGCTTTGTTGATGCGAGTCGTGAAAATATACACATCTGTAAAGTAATAAGTTAAACCCAGTTGATAAACGAAAGCACCGGGCAACATGATAATGATTAACAAGTCATTTGGATAATTAGGCCAGTAAGTCAACAAATCAAGTGTTCTCATTTTTAGACAGCGAATGATGCCCTGAGAGCCTGATATATAATATTGGGCCTACTTTAGCGTATAATTAGGGCCTAGAGTTCGCTGATGGTGGTAAGCCTGAAAACTTATCTAATAGCTAGAAATGGTGAAAGAGCTGCTAGATAACCATAAACAATATAATATTTAAAATAAATAAAACAATAATTAAACTTTTGATGACAACCACTAAGCAACATAACCGATTCCTTGAACATGTTAAAAAAATCACCACCTCTCACCAATGGCTGCATTTCTGATTGTAAAAAAAAATCATAATTAAATACATCAGAAACGGCATACATCCACATGATTACAGGATTAGCCTAGCTAGGCTTAGGCCCGAAAAGCAAGCTTGCCTAGGCCTTAGTCTACCTCGTAGTGTACGATGAGTGTGTTGGGTGATAATCATTTACCTACTGTTCAGAAGTACAAATCACTACAAACTAAACCACTTGCTTTGTGTATCTTCCACAAAAAAAACGCTTTTATGAAAATAAAAAAAAAAAAAATTGAGAAAAAATTACTGAAAACTAACACCAAAATATTTCCTATGGCATAGGCCCTGTGATGCCTATTTGATTCAATATTCATTCCATAACAAATGATCTGTGAATATCCTGTTTTAAATATATTTGAACATAATGACTTTTTCTATCACTTGTTTACTTATAAATTGTTATAGGGTTTATATCAAAAGCTAAATAGTAAAATGGAATTAGAATCTAGTAATTAAATGTAGTAAATTATGGTAACTTTTAAACTGATGTAGCATACAGAAACAATGCCTTTTTAAAAATATTCTGTATTTTAAACTACACATAATTAAGAGAAGGCTACAGACATTGCCTCGTCTCTTTTTAACTCTCTGGCTACAGCCCTGTTTAGTCACTTGAGGGTGGGGACCACAGGCTAGGTAACTTTTCCTGAACGATCACGTGAGAAAGAACGGTACTTGCTTCCCAAATAAAATTATTTAAAAATGGCCGATTACCCTTGTAAAACTACTGTAGGTCTATTTATTTCTAGTAGTAGTAGGCCCCAAGGATGGGTAGATCGTTTCTCGGCTGCCAACGTAATCAGCCACCGACAATTTCTCTGGAACACCAAATGCAACTTGTTCAATTTCATGCCAATATCATGTGGATACGGATATTTAACATTAAAATTTATAAACTAGTCAACTTACCTGTTCTGTAACCTTGACCTTTGACCTCGTCTCCATAACCTTAAACATTGAAATTTGACCCCATCCCATAACCCTGACCCCGTAATCTTGGCCTTTACCCGTCCCATAACCTTTGACCCCATTCCCGTAACCTTGATCTTTGGTCCCATAACCTATCATGGGCAATTGTGGTGTGAACCTACATGCTTCCACCAAGTTTGTCCAAGATGGGACCAAGTATCGAGAAATATTTATTTGATCTTTGACCCCAATGCCTTTGACCTTTGACCCATCATCAGCAATTCTGGTCTGAACCTACATGCTTCCACCAAGTTTGGCCAAGATGGGACCAAGGAGTTGCGAAAAACAGTTATATAACCTTTCAACCCAGTGACCTTGACCTTTGATGCTCGTGACCCATCATCGGCCATTCTGGTCTGAACCTACATGCTTCCACCAAGTTTGGGCAAGATGGGACCAAGGAGTAGCGAAAAAACAGTTATTTGACCTTTGACCCCAGTTAATTTGAACTTTCAAAAATGAACCCCTTAAGGTCAATTCCGCAATGACCATGCATCCACCCACCAAGTTTCATGGAGATCGGACCAAGGACCTAGGAGTAGGGGAACAAATAGACAGACAAACGTTGCTCAAATTATACCAGGCCTGGCCTAAACTAGCTAGGCCAGGCCTAGATTCGAACCAAATGATTGTTAAGTTTTTATTGATGATTTTAATAATTTTGAGCAACCTACTTGTAAATCTGTCTACTAGCCTAAGTTTATGCATGGAGTCTTTTCTCCATGGTTTATGATCGTATTGTTAAAATAAATGCGAGAATGTTAACTTAATTCATTCATTAAAAAAACATTACAATATTATCATAATTAGGCCACCATCATTAAAAACAGACATTTATTGGGAAACGGATTATTATTGCTAAAAGTAAAAATAAGTAGGGTTGAAATCAAACAGCGCTACCGGCATTCTACGAGTTTCATTGGCGCCGGCCGAAAATGATGGCTAGGCCTAGCCTCTAAGTTAAGTAGGCCCCTCCATGGCCTAGGCCTAATAATCCCGATAAAAGTGGATCACCTACCTTAATTTGGGCCCGATCGTCTTCGCGTCGACGGTCGCTGGGTCCGTACGAATGTACAAAGTTTGGTTTTAGTAATATAAAACAAGTCGATCCGACAATAAGACGCGGAAAGCTATGCACAGTATAAGTAACAAGAAATTAATCCTTAACTTGTACATGTGTTTGAACAGGAGAGTAATATTATTATTGAGGCATAGGTTAGTTACACCAAGTGGTGCGTAGCTGTCAGAACCCTACCGATTTTAGCGGCACTACCGCTTTTCGATCCTGC
>JAOTQE010115477.1:0-12926 GCA_025631205.1 Nesometra sesokonis
AAAATAGTGAAAGAGTGAGATTGACTGGAAAATAGTGAGACTTCTGCCAAAATAGTGAGACTTGGGAGCTCTGAAAAAGTTCATTGCTAAAATCAAGTTTTATCTTGTTACAGACAACAGTAAGGGAACTCGTGAATGAAGAGCCCCGATTGGATGATTTACTTGAATTTATCTATGACGTCAGCAATTCACGCTCAAATCGGCAAAAACGATCGAGAAGAAGCAGACCACAGGGAGAGAATACAGAAAACACTATAAGCGGAAAGGTAATTTTATTTATATCATTTGATATACTGATAATTTTAAAAGTCTAGTTTTAAAGATAATTTATTTATAATCTGAAAAATTGTACAAACCTAAAACATTTAGGTGTACCACTGTATTTTATATCGTCTTATCGAGAAATTGTATCATCCTTGGACTTTTTTTTTTGCAAATTCAACAGATACGACGCTCTTTTAGTCTTACGGCCAAAAGCAAATGACTTATATATAAATATTTTAGATAAGATTATCTATGCCATTTTAGTTATAAGAGATATTGAATCATTGTTTTTTTCGTAAAAAAATCAACCCAGTGGGTAACAAGTTGCAATACCTTCTCAATCTGTATCTTTTTATTGTAATATTTTTATATACTGTACTTTTCTGAGGTAAATACATTTTGAGTTGAGATTTAAAATTGAACTTGATTTTTTAACAATGTAAATATCAAATGTTATATTTCTATTTAACAGAGACACGCTAAAAGAAAAGCTAAACATGCACAAAGAACAACAATAAATAACGAAAGAGAACATATAGAGGGTCTGGTATTAAAAAATGGAACATCAAATAGGACTATATCTGGTGATACCAATGAAGAAGCATTACCGTTGAATCAAGGTAGGTAAACAAGGATACCATTTATTGCTGACCAATAGAGGTCGCCATCGTAATATTCATCATCATCATCATCATCATCATCATCATTATAATCATGATGATGATGATGATGATGATATGATGATGATGATTATGATGATAATGATGTTGGTGATGGTGATGATGATGATGATGATAATGATGATGATGATGATGATGACGATGATGATGATCTTCATCATCATCATCATCATCATCATATCATCATCATCATCATCATCATTATAATCATCGTCATCGCCATCGTCATCGTCTCGTCGTTATCGTCATCGTCAACGCCATCGTCATCACCATCACCATCACATAATCATCATCAGCATCATCATCATCATCATCTTCTTCATAATCAAAATCATCATCATTATCATCATGAATCATCATCATCGTCATTATGTTCTCAATAACATTATTTGTTTCCACTACCAAACCTGTTCTTAACATTCATGCACTTTTCTTCTTAGCGTTACGAACAGAATGGTCGCCAACGGCATGCGAGGCAAGACGAGGGACTGGGATTGCCCGATTTCTGGATGATGACAACCCTTACCCTCTATGTACAATATGTACGGCAAAGACAACCTTCCCAGAAGGAACTATCCCAAATGAATTACACGAAACCATATGTCTTCCGTCAGGAGATAACGTCGTTGCAGACGATAAAACAGAATCATGTCTAAATGGTAAGTTATAATAAAATGAAAATGATGATAATGATAATAATAAAGATAGTGATAGTGATAGTGATAATGATAGTAATAGTAATAGTTATAGTAATAACAACAATAATAATGTAGGCCAACACACCTATAACAATAACAGCAGCGGCGGATCCAGAATTATGTTAAAATGGGGCCGAGTTGAACCTGAAGCGTAAGCAAAATGTTTCCTTACCTCATTTGGCGCACGTAATAATAAGAGAGGCGGCCCATCCCCGATATCGGGGGTGGGGCGCCGGAAAATAATATAAAGCCTTCAGTCGAATTCGTGTTACTTAATTTTTCTTGAAAGTACTTTCATCTGATTTACCCCTTTTCGTGATTAAGCTGAACCTATTTGACCTATATATTTCGATATAGATAGCAGATAACGCAACTAAGTACTAAAGATCAAAATTCATTTCAGACGCTTTACACCATCAAGATACTATAATTCGAGTTCAATGCGATTTATTTCTAATTTAGATAGACGAGAAATCATCTCAGAAATACAGTATCTATTGTCTTATTCTCTAAAAATGGAATAAATGGATTACGGAGATATAGATTATGAGATTTAAAAATGATGGCTTTACAATAGTGTACAATTCAGTAAAGGAAACGAAATAAGTTGATGGTCACTTGAATTTGTTAAATCTAATTGTAACATTTTTGTTCTCATTGAATTATCTATTGATTATTGTTTTATCTAATATAAACTAATTAATCATTATAACCTTTAGCGTTCCTCATTCACGTAAGCGCTTTCTGTCACCTTCTTCATTCACGTCTGTAATAACGCCTTCCAACACCCCACCTTTACGTGTGATTATAGCGTCTTCCGCCCCATTCCTCCTCCACGCTTGAATGTAGTCTCGGACACCTGGTTTCCGACAACCTCCTTCCTTACGTAAAAAAAAAGACGTATAGCGTTTTTTGACACCATTCACGTCTGAATTTTAGTCTTCTGTTGCTTCTCTCGAGCTTTTGAAATAGTGTCTTCCGACCCCTCCCTCATTGACGTATTAAAATAGGGTTCGTCGGCCCCTCCCCACTTCACGTCTGAGAAAACAGTATCGTCTGACACCTCCCTCATTTACATTACTATAGCGACCTCCATCACGTATAACGTCATCAACAACCCCCCCCCCCCATCCCCGTCTTCACGATCACTATCAACCGCATCACCTTCCTCCTTCATATCTGGGTTTAAAGCTCCCGGTCTTGCTTCTTTTATGCAAATCAGTTTTCGAGTCATTATGTGCACGGAGTTATCCTAATTCAAACAATCTTAAGTTGATTGACTTCGCTTAAACCAGGTTTAAGAACTGTAAATTTGAGATTTGTGATGAAATGAATTATTTTTAGGTTTAACAACTTTAGATTTGAGATTTATTATGAAATAATTTATTTTTAAATTATGTAATGATTTTTACATAATGAACACGACCAATTATTGCATTTCCTATAGGAGTACTTATATAATGAACGCGTTTATTTTATTTTAGGCTTCGGTAAGTGTAAACAGAGGACTAAACGAATTGAGCTGCGGCGATTAAGGAGTGGATCACGACCGACACACGCATACGAATCAGAAATCGAACAGGACGAATGGGAATACGGTTATTATGAATGGCGCTATTCGTGCGACTGTCTAGTTACGCCGGGAACCGTGCTGTATGATCATGTACGATGAAAAGTTGCTGTTTTTTATGTAATCGTAACTAAGGAGGAATAACCAGCGTAGGAACATCAAAGAAGAAGAGCAAAATATCAGATAACCGTACTATGAAGGCGATAAGTAGCAGGGTTAGCCCATGGAGGAATAAATTTATTTCCTCCATTTTTAGTCTAATGAATGATGATAAAATTAGTGAGCTACACTAAACCCGGACCAACAGGGTGCCAAAAGACGTTAAAATGTACGCTTCCATGGGTATTAATAATTAAATTAAAAGATTCATTTGTACGATTTGAATGTGTACAATGGTAAACAACCAAGTCAGAGGGCGCACTTTAAGAGAGTTTAGTAATCGTTTCAAGCTTGAGGTTTAAAACAGGGAACATCC
Organism: Nesometra sesokonis; assembly: GCA_025631205.1. Lineage (NCBI taxonomy): Eukaryota > Metazoa > Echinodermata > Crinoidea > Comatulida > Antedonidae > Nesometra > Nesometra sesokonis. Next base: position 3,688 of record JAOTQE010115477.1, read on the forward strand.
ACAGGGTAGAAACAAACCAGAGTACCTGTATGGAGATACGACCGTGTCGTTAACCGGGATAAACTGGTTTAATAATATGTATAACTAAAAAAAATACAAACATATAAAAATCATCAATTAGTTTCCGAAAGTCACAGGAAGTCTAAAAATACAGCTGACATTTCAAAATTTCAAGTACAATTTTCTGAGTTATTGTTCAATTACATATTCTTGATCATAATGGTTCAATAATCAGGAATAGGCCTATTGTAATAAGCTTATGGTTTACAAGATAGTAAATAGTGTTATAGAGAAAATTTAAATAAAATTATATTAACGATTGCTTCTAAGATTGTAATAACATTTTAAATTTGTCGCAATACAGATATTACGCTCTACTTTAAGTGTAATTCAATTCAATGCGATAACGATTAACTAAAATTACAATGCATATTAATTTAATTAAATAGAAATGCGTACAATACGTATTATTCTCCGTGTTGGGAATATTATAAATAATGTGTAATTTAACTAATGTAAATAAAATTGTATTATATTTACATTGTACATTTCTCTTTTAAAAATTTATATTTAAAATTATTATTTATCTAACTTATTACTATTTATATTTAAGATATTTATTCGTGTTTGATATCTCCCTTGAAAATTTGGTCAATATGCAGAACTATTTATAAATAAACCCTTATTGGATGTAGATTATTAATTAATTGCCTATTGTTAGAACATTAAGTGCTTATTTTATGTAACCTCGACAAACGTCGAATTAAAGGCCGATTAATACAATAAGGATACATAGACCTATTATTAATAACTGTTTCTGGATAGAACGTACACGTACGTACTTCGAGAAATATAACGATGTATCGTTTGTATTGATTATGACGTCATTATATTCGATTTGGGATAATAATCATTAGTATAAAATTTTACCATAATGGTTATTATATCGTTCTAGGTATAAAACTTATTATTTGTCTATTAAGAACAATCTATTTTAATCTGTTGTTGATCAATATCGCAACATAAGTCGTCTTTAGCGGTTCATTAAATGTTATAGTTCAATGCAGCTTCATTCAAGTAAAAATGGTAATTTTGTAAAAACCCTAGGGCCCCTAAAAATTGTTAGTGTTTGCTTTAACTTGAAATAAAAACATACTTGACAAGTTCGACCAATTAAATTAAAAGAATGTAAATATTATTTTAAGATAGAAAACAGGGCCTGTGCAATAGTGTATTGATATTTTTAAGAGACAGTGTTAAAGATATATATTACTATGCGATTTAATTAAATTAAAGAATATTATTTGTAATTTGTAATTTTTTTTACGTACTTTTTCTATATAGATGATTAAGAAGATGATGATGACGATGATGATGAGGATATGATAATGATGATGTTGATAATGAGGATATGATAATGATGATGATGATTATTTTCTAGTAAAAGATTGATAATGTGAAAAATATAGTATTGGATGAATTGTAAACCAGCCAGGGGGTCGCACTTTTCCACTCCGGGTGGGTGTGGCGACTGAAAATCCACATAAAAAAATATAGTTGTTGGGAGAGCTATTTATAATTCACAAGAAAACACCCGACCTGGATCAATAAATGACAATCTAAAGAGCAACTAAAATTTCTTTGATTTATGATCTTTATTGAAAATGATCAGATGATTACGACAAAAATCAGCTTTTCAATTATTTATAACAGTTCCAATCAAATAGAAACAGTTACAGTTAGTTTATAAAGTATAATCTGTTTAATTTAGTTATTCTGTCAATTTGGTTAAAATCACTTTTAGTTTTTTTTTTATCTTTTTGTTAAAGCCAAACAATAATAATACAAAACAGCCCACCTAACTACACAGCTGCATTGGTCCACTTATAGATTAATACAATAGTTTAGGTTGCATGTAGACTTGTTATCAAACTTTTAAAGTTGAATAAAATGCTGGCGCGGATCCAAGGGGGGGGGGCGCAGAGGGGCGCCCCCGCCCTATTTTCGCCAAAACGTAGTTGCGCTCCCCCTTATATTAGGTGCGCCGGGCCTAAAATTTACAGGAAAAGGCCAAAATACGAACAAAATAGGGTACTAGGGCACCTGCATGGGGAAATCCCTTTTTTTTTGCTCGTCAGAAAAAATGAGGCAACCACGCCCACCCGGTCTGGAAAAGTGCGCCCCCCCTTTCGGCGGATCCTGGATCCGCGCCTGAAATGATGTTAAAAGTATAGTAAAACAGTTCAATTACAGTTCTTGGTCTACATAAGTTTTTCATTCGTCTGCCGCCGATTTCTTTTTATAGAGGGCGCTATGATACAATCCAATATCTCACAAACACCCCCACTTTAAAATGGTTGTCCTCAACCATTGCACACTCAGAATTAAACTAAAGTCTCTATGTGACAAAAGTTGGATGTTAACCAATCCCCGAACCTGTCTGGTGGACGTTTTGTTCGTCTTGGTTTAACAGTATCTGCATCTTCGAGATCCTCATCCAGATCTGACAGGTTGACTGCTGGATGTTCTTCGTCACTTTGATCATCTACATATGACGATGTGTCAGATATGTCGTCTTCGACAAAAGGGGGAAGTGTTAGCATATTTCTATGCAACGTCCGTTCGACACCATCTGATAGTCTGCGGATGACATAGACTGGCTGGCCCTCTTTATGTGAGAGAATCTGATAAAGGTTAGGCTCCCATCGGTCCTTCAAGTTCTGTTTTCCTCGGAGTGACTTGTTTGCTACTAACACAAAGTCGCCCACCTGGAGGTCATCTTGTTTAGATTTTTTGTCGTAAAGGTCTTTCTGCTTTGTCTAGTTGCATCTGCATATTCATTTGCAATACTGTAAGACTCCTTTCATTGTTCTTGTAGTCGATGGACGAATCTGTCGGCCGAAGTGTGCTCTGCCTCTTCGTTAGATGTAGGCTTGCCACCAACCAGGTCTAAAGAGATGACTGGTTCCCGAAGAAACATCAAGTAGAATGGGGTGTAATTTGTTGATGCATGTTTGGTTGCATTGTATGCAAAGGTCATTGTCTCTACATAGTCTTTCCAATTTGTTTTCTGGTCTGGTCGGAGTGTTCCAAGCATACTGAGGAGTGTTGAGTTGAATAGTTCGGTCATACCGTTCCCTTGGGGATGATATGGTGTTGTTTTACTTTTGATAATGTTCAACAATGTGTAAAGTTCTGTTGTCACTTCGGCCTCAAAGCATTTGCCTTGGTCGCTATGTATTCTCTCAGGAACACCATAATAGACCACAAACTTTGACCAAAGTGTCCTTGCCACCGTGGATGCTGACTGGTTCTTTGTGGGGTATGCCTGTGCAAACCGAGTGAAGTGGTCGGTTACGACCAAAATATTCTCTATTCCTCCAGTTGATGCTTCTAGTGAGAGGAAGTCAATGCACACCAGTTCGAGCGGTTTAGATGTTTTGATTGGTACTAATGGTGCCTTTGTTTGTGGGTCTGGTGTCTTCCGTAAAACACACCGTTCACAGCTTGAAATGTAATCTGCTACACCATGTGCTAGGCCTGGCCAATATTATCTGTTGTTAAGCAGTACCACTACTAGTATTATTCCCAAATGTCCCATCTGGTCATGGGCGCTGTATATCACGTCTTTTTTGAATGCAGTAGGAATTATTGCCCTCGTAGTATTTCCACCAGATTTTAAGCAAAGTACACCGTCAACCATGGTTAGGCTGTTCCTAAACTCCAACTTATGTGCTGGGTATCGAGTCTCGGCTGGCGTCAACGACCTGCTTGCGAATGCAACCACACGTTCTGTGCCTTCCTGAATCTGCGCTAAGACTGCTCCTAGACCCAGTAGAGATGTGTCTGTTTGGAGGATAAAGTCTTTTGTGAAGTCCGGATAAGCTAGGACTGGTGGATTCTGTAGCTGTTGACGAAGGTTGTCGAAGCTAGCTTGTTCTTCTTCTGACCATTTAAAGTTTACATGTATTTGTTTATGTACTTTCTTCTTTTTGTTACGTTTCACTCCTCCAATTAATTAAAAAAGTGGAGTTGCTATCTTGGCGTAATTTCTGACAAATCACCGGTAATAGCCCGTGAACCCAAGGAATTTCCTGACATCTGTCTTGCTCTTGGGAATAGGCCAGTCAGCAAGTGCCTTCACTTTTTCTTGGTCACATTTGACACCCTCTTCAGAGACCACATAGCCCAGGTAGTTAAGCTCAGTCTTGCAAAACGTACATTTCGATGGTTTTAGTTTCAATCCGTGCTGTTTTAAGCTGTCGAAAACTAATTGTAGCTTCTCCAGATGGTCGTCTAGCGTCTTACTGAACACTATGATATTATCTAAGTATATAAGGACTTGTTGAAGGTTCATGTCCCCGAACATAGAGGTCATAGCAATCTGGAAAGTACCCCCAGCATTCATCAATCCGAACGGCATTCGAGTGAATTCGTATAGGCCGAATGGAGTTGTAAAGCCAGTTTTCTGTATGTCTTTTTCTGCCATCTTAATTTGTAAGTACCCGGATGTGAGGTCGAGATAAGTAAATATTTAGCTCCTTTCAAGGCATCCAGACTTTCTTCGATCCGTGGTAACGGATATGCGTCTCTAATGGTTTTAGAGTTGAGGACTCTATAGTCTACACACATTCGGAGGCTGCCATTTCTTTTCCTCACTATGACTATTGGTGATGCGTGTGGACTATGGCTGTCTTGAATTATTCCCTTCTTTTGCAATTCTATAATGTGAGCTTTGACTTCTGCCCAGTTTGATGGGAGTATTCGTCGGTAAGGTAGGCGGAATGGTGTGTCATCCATAAGCGGAATTTGATGCATGGTTGTATTTGACAGGCCGATGTCCATGTCATTTGTGGAGAAAACTGCTTTGTTGTTTTTGAGGAGTGTAAGTAGAGCTTCATGGTCAGACCTTGAGGTTAAATTACCCATATCGAATATGTGATCATCTTCGGTCTCTAATAGCTTATAGCTCACCACTTCTTGAAGATCCTCAGGCATGGCTGCTGGCGAGTGGAGACATGTTAGATCGGCTAATGTTTCTTTCGGACCTACATGGATTGATTGGCCAGACACATTAGTTACTAAAACTGTCGTAGATCTAGCTCGTACTTCTGTTACACCTTCGGATACTCGTAGACCTTTATTGGTTCTGTTAGTAACGATTAGTCCAATAAAATTCCTGTCTTTTCCGTGGTGAGGTATTGTACCATTGATTAACTTGGTTTCGCCTGGTCGCAGTTGTACTGGGTGTCTGCCCGTAAATTTGATTTTGCCAATTACCCCATCCGCATCAGCGAGATCGAAGCCGTCAATGTTGAGAACTGTCAGGGTGTTATGCCATGTAGTTGAGTAATTGCCTACTTTGTTCATAAAATCATGACCATTTTTTTTGTGTACTGCTTCCCGAACTGTACGAAGTACATTGGTACCTATAAGGCAGGGTACCTTCTCCCCGGTATTAACCACTAAGACTGGTACTTTGTTAATCTGGACGTCTAACACTGCAATGTCGACATAGATTACACCTAGATGTGGAACTAACTGTCCACTAGCTCCAATGACCTTAACATCGGTAGGGTGTATCCTCTTGTCTCTAGTGTTGAATTGTGTTCCATTAATAACTTGCTTATGGTTGTTACCTGTGAGCCTGTGTCTAAAACTGCATGGCATGGGACACCATCGATATCTACTGTTGTGAGGTTGGGTGGTCCTATCAATGGGCGACTTTCATCTGAACCCACGGGTGGCCCTACTGCCGTGGGTTGGCCCCGTTTAACTGTATGGGTTGCGTCTCTTCAGTTGTTCCTCGTGGAGGTTGTTGTGGTCGGCTTCGGCAGTCTCGTTTCCAATGCCCCCATCTGTCACAATTATGACACTTTCCTCGAAATGATGTGTTTGGCTGTTGGCTCTGTCGTGGGGGTTCCGTTCTGACCTCCAAAGTCTCTAGACGGCTCTCCATGTTAGAGAGCTTTTCAATGATTGTTTCTAAGGGGTCTTTCTTTGGTTCTTTTAACGTAAACATCGTTGCTGGCGGATGGTCAGATAACTCTGCTGCTATTATTCGTAATTCTTTGCGGACGTCAGAAAATTTCATTTCTCTAGGACGCATTGGGGCGAGACGTCTGTGCACATCTGTCGAACGTAGCCCGTCCATAAATTGAGAAGCAAGCAGACGGTATTTTTCTATAGTCCATGCTGCTCTGTCTTTTTCGATTGCTTTCCGCAAGAGTGCCTCTAAGGCGATAGCATATTCCGACGGTGTCTCTGTTGATTGTTGATGTCTGGCGTAGAATGCTGCCATTGGAGATTTTGTCGCATGGTCTTTAGTGTATTCCTTGATTAGAGCCTCTACTGCTTGTTCACCATCTTTTTGACCATCTATCTGTAGATTTAGAACAAGGTCTCTTGTTCGACCCGATGTGTAGCGAACCACCTCATCATATGCTGTCACCGAAGACAGTCCCTTTTGAGAGATATTGTGTCGTACATCTCTTGCCCAGTCTTCGATCCTTATGGTGTCTTTTCCAGAAAAGATAGTCACTTGCTTTGGTGATGTCAAGAAAATTTGTTTAGGTTCTGGTTTCACTGGTACTGTTGGTGTTGGTAGTGGTTCAAAGTCTGTTATTTGTAGTGGGGAGAGTTTGACAGGTTGTAGATACCGTTCTGGAGACTTTGGTCTTCCTTGTGGAGTTACTATCGGCATCATCGGGTTCATTGTAGGTTTGTGGCAGTAATAGTTTAACGAGAGAACGAGAGGCAACCCCGTTGGGGATTTTAATGGTTCATGTGAACTTCCTTTTTATAACAACCCTTTTTCGAGTGAACTCCCTTGTCTAGTGACGCCCAACACAATGTCTAAAAAAACCAACAGTCCTTCAATGACTTGACATTAAATTTAAAAGAAAATCTAAAGATGCTATATTCTATATATTTTCTCACTTCAGCTCACCATGATGAAGCTGAGTTGAGTGTTTTCCTTTCTATGCCAAACCATGCATCAATTGATAAATTATGGCTTTTGAAGCTCTGGGTTGATCTGGAAAACAGGACATTTTGATGGCCTCTATGCGTCTTTTACGACGTAAAATAATGCAATTTTTCCGGACCTTCGGCCTCTGGACACCGACCAGGGTCCCTCGGCGGCCCATGGCCCAGCCTATCTGTTTGAAGTCTGAACTTCGAAACCAAGTTAGGGTGATCTGAAAAACGGAACATATTGATGGACACTAATGTGTCTTTTAGCATGTAAAATAACGCAGTTTTTAGGGGGAATTCGGCCCCAGGAACCCGACCGGAGCCCTCGGTAGCCCCTGAGCCCAGCCTAACTTGCTCGCTTCGCTTGCAAGCTGGAACTTCAAAATCAAGACAGGCTGATCTCAAAACGGGACATTTTGATGGTTTCTTTTAGCATGTAAATTAACGAAAATTTTTCCGGGGTATTCGGCCCTGGACCCCAAACGAGGCCCCCTGGCCCCAACTTAAATTGATTGCTTCGCTCGTAAATCTGAACTTCGAAACCAAGAACTTCGAAACCAGGACAGGATGATCTGGAAAACGGAGCATTTTGATGAACTCTAATGTGTCCTTTACCATGTAAAATAACGCAAAGTTTTCACGACCCTGACCGGGGGCCCTCGGCGGCCCCCTGAACACCAGCTCGCAATCTGAACTTCGAAACCAAGACAGGCTGATCTGGAAACGGAACATTTTGATGGACTCTAATGTGTCTTTTAGCATGTAAAATTACGCAAATTTTTTTCCGGGAACCACCACTGGTCCATAACCTAAATCGCTCTCTTCGCTCGCAACTCTGAACTTCGAAAACAAGACAGGCTGATCTGGAAAACGGAGGATATTGATAGACTCTAATGTGTCTTTCATGTAAAATAACGCAAATTTTTCCGGGGCTTTCGGCTCCTGGACCGCGGCCAGGGGCCCTCGGCGCCCCCTGGCCCCAGTTCGCAAGTCTTCGAAACCAAGACAGGCTGATCTGGAAACGGAACATTTTGATGGACTCTAATGTGTCTTTTAGCATGTAAAATTACGCAAATTTTTTTCCGGGAACCACCACTGGTCCAAAACCTAAATTGCTCTCTTCGCTCGCAACTCTGAACTTCGAAAACAAGACAGGCTGATCTGGAAAACGGAGGATATTGATGGACTCTAATGTGTCTTTCATGTAAAATAACGCAAATTTTTCTGGGGCCTTCGGCGCCCCCTGGCCCCTAGTTCGCAAGTCTTCCAAACCAAGACAGGCTGATCTGGAAAACAGATCATTTTGATGGACTCAAATGTGTCTTTTAGAATGTAAAATAACGCAATTTTTTCCGGGGCCTTCGGCCCCTGGACTTTGACCGGGGGCCCTCGGCGTCCCCTGGCCCCAGCCTAATTTACTCGCTTCGCTCGCATGTCTTACATTTCATCCTGGCTGCGCCCCTGAGTTATATAATTAATTAAACGTGGTAATTCTAACAGCTCTAATCTATTCTTCGTACGGAAAACTATCAATAAAGTACTGCACCGAGAGAGGCCGTAAACAAGATATCAGAGTTATCTATGAGCAGTCCAATATACATAGAATTATTATTTACGGCTACATAGTAAATTAACTGTGTAAAATTGCATGTAGGCCCCTATTATTGATGGTCGTCAGCCTTCGTCACAAACATATAAGTAAAATTAATAATAATGATGATGATGATGACGATAATAATAACAATAATAATAATAATAATAATAATTATAATAATAAAATATTCTGCAAAGTCAAAAGTGGGGGTTGGAGGCTGGGATCCCCCCCCCCCGCCTGGATCACCGCCTGTTAACTTTTTGGCTGGACCATGGGCATAGGTATTTGGTTATAGAAGCCTACTTGTTTCTATTCTGCTCATATTTGATTTACTTATAAACAGTGAACACAGTATCAGAAAACAGAATGGATTTTAGGTTTGGAATCATGATTTTTTTTTAGATAGAGTTCGGTAAAAATGGCCCAAAGCCTTTCATCCTCATTTTGAAAGCATGTTTGATGGCTTATAACTGAAAAAGTTTTATATTGATTAATGAAGCCTTGTGGGTAACCTAGACAAAAGTTATGAGCTTAAAAAAATCAGAGAATTTAAAAAGAAGGCTACCTACCATATAAAGTTTGCGGGTAATTAACAATAATATAATAGGAATACAATGGTTTAAAATATATGAAATGTCAAAGGTCAGAAAGTACATTTCCCATTATTATT
>JAOTQE010115488.1:0-12926 GCA_025631205.1 Nesometra sesokonis
CTATGGAACGCAATGGGTGCCTTTTAATCGTCTTTCACGAATTAAACCGAATCACCGTCTTGAACCAAGACTAGGTCTCGGACTTCATTTAACCACATTTTATAGTGTCCCAATTCTAAAAATATAGAGGTTTACCTATATTAAAAAAATGTTACATCTTGGTTCGCTTACAAATGTCGCAACGTTTGAAAGCAAACCGAGATGCACGGTAACCAGGAATACTAAAAAAGTGAGGCGACGCATCGCCTCTCTTTTCCAGTATTCCTGGTCACCATGCCTTGTGTGATATTTTGAAACCCAGACAGCCTAAATTACTCGCTCTGCTCGCGAGTCTGAACTTTGAAAAAGACAAGCTGATCTGGAAAACGGGGCAATTTGATTGGACTCTAATGTGTCTTTTACAATGCAAAATAATGCCAATTTTTCAGGGTCCTTTGGCCTCTGGACCCCAACTGGGACCCCCTCGGCAGCCCCCTGCCCCCGGACTAGAATTGCTCGCTTCACTCGCAAGTCTGAACTTCGAAGCCAAGGCAGTCTGATCTGGGAAACTGGACATTTTTATAACTCTAATAATGTGTCTTTTAGAATGTATAATAATGCAAATTTTTCAGGAGCCTTCGACCCTGGATTCCGAATGAGACCCCGTCCCTGGTCCCCAGTCTAAATTGCTCGCTTCGCTCACAAGTCTGAACCTCGAAACCAAGGCTGATCTTGAAAACAGGACATTTTGATGGGCTCTAATGTGTCTTGTAGCATGTAAGATAATGCATTTTTTCCTAGACCCCGACCGGCCTCAGCGTCTCCTGGCGCCCATCCTAATTGCTTGCTTCTCTTGCAATTCTGATCCCTTCTTTCTTTCTTTCGATCCTGGCTTCGCCCCATTTCAAGTGAATATGACAGAAAATATGAACGTTTTAATAGTAAATTGAGTAAAAAAAAAATATGTGCAGTGATAAACTAATAATTTTTAATGGGGCCTAATGAACTGACATTCACGACCTAACATTGGTAATGATATTTGTTTAAAAATATTCAAAACGTCTTAGCGCTCCGCCCCCTTTGACCCACCTGGTCTTCGCCTCTGGACCTTACCACAGGGCAATAAGTAGCCCCCGGTCCCCCAGCTTTTTGACATGGATCGTGCGATGGTTAGACTACATGTCTAATCTGCCACTGGGTAGGGAGATGTAATCACAAAAGTGCCTTGCTCAAGGGAACAAGTGGCAAGCCTAGGATTCAAACTGCTGATCTCTAGGTTGGAAGGCCAATCCTGACAGATGCACAACATACTTCCACCCAATATAATTATATAGATAAAAGTAGTAGAGTAGATTTAACATCAAAATGACTACAATTCTCCAACACCAAACTCCCTGCTTGAAATTCTGTAAAAGACATCCACATCATTAATATCACTCCCCAAATACATACCCATCTCAATCATTGGACGTTGTTCTTCAACGGCATAATTCTCAGTACAATTACCTGTTCCTATTAACAAAATAAAATAATATTATAAGATGAGAGATAAGGTATTTCAGAAATATTAAAAAAAAATAACAAGACTGAACTTGTCATTTTGACAAGTTACCTGTTCCGCAGATTACGCCAAGTATGTTCATGTAACTGGAATGAGCAAAATTATAGTCACTGTAGACCAACTGATCTACAATATGCTATGTACTGGATAACATGAGCACGGATAACCACGTTATATTCACAGTCTTCCATTTATTGACTATTTATACTATGATGACATCAAAATGGACTGCAAGTACAATATTTCTTATTTATTTATTCTTTCCTTTATACTGTAAGCACCTTCAGTACTAGTGTACCGATTTTCGAAGTGGTATCAGTTACATCACATAAACAAATTTAAAGTAAAAATAAAGAAACTAAATAACTTTATATACAATACTACTGTATATACAGTATATAATCAATATGATTGGATTATAAATTAAAAATATTCATAAAAGAAAAAAATAGACAAATCATTAAAGTTAGTTTTTAGGACAATATGGTTGATCATAAAACGCACCATAAAAAAAACCCTTATTTTTACACATAAATAAGATCACGCACTACCCATCTGTTGTGTCTCATCATCATGAGATTTTCGTACGAAAATCATGTACTATGCAATTAGCAAATGTCATTCATGCCGTCTTATATTTTAGATCAAAGATCTCCACCACATTGATGAGATTTTCTTAGCTATCTCTGAAGCCTTTGACTGGATGCCATACGATATTCACATTAATAAGCTTTCACAGCAATTTATATCTGGTGATATCTGGTACTGGTTAAAGTCATTTTTATTTTTATTAATTCTATTACTTATTCAATTAAATGAAAAACTGCTATTTTTCAATTATCTCTCCACAAGACTTATCTGTCAAACTTCAAGTTGATTTAGACCAAACTGTGTGGAGCTAGGCAAACTAAATAAATCTTTTGCATGTTCGCATCCAGAAGTTCCCATTTTTGTCTTAGTATCACCATGGAGCAACAAATGGTATCACATTTAATACTAAGATACAGTTCTGAGTGGGAAAAAAAGGATTAGGCCAATTTTGATTACTTAAGTAGTTGACTACGTAATGATTTATGATCTGTTTTGAAAATAACTATTGAGTGCATTATTTGTTATTAATAAAAATCATTTTTCTTATAAATGTGTTACTCATAAATGTGTATTTATATTAAAGCTAGCACTTATACTTTTTAAATGGACAAAAATGGTCTATTATATGCTGAGTTAGAACCATGGAAATAATTTGTTTTTGCCAACTCTGACGTGTAAAGGTACCAAATACTCAGTACAGTTGAGAATACTTGCGAACAAATTTGCAAGTTGTTCTCCAGGTAACTAGCCTGGCATTTGTACCACTAGACCACCTAAGAATAACTTGCAAAAATCTTTTTAAAAACAAATTATATCTAGTATTCTCCCTGACGCAAAAACGTATTTTTACATCTAATTATATTGCTATTGTGTAGCCTATTCAATGCTACACTAATTAGGCCTAACTTTGAGAATATCCTCTAAAAGTATATGTAAATACGTAAGTATATGTAAACAAAATATTGGGGCTAGCACCAAACATTTTTCCACTCAGCACTGTATCTCAGTTTACCACTGTCTTCAAAGCTACATGTATGCTTGGTTTTGTTTTGGGCGTGGCTAGACATGCTTCTTCCAGTGCATTTTTGTCTCAATACAAAAGCCTAATTGTTGTGTCTTGTCTATAATATTAACTTCGCAATCTGCCACATCTACGGTAGCTGTAAGCAAAACATCTATGATGTTTAATAATATTGGTCATTTGTGGAACTTTGCTTGTAGTTCGCAGCATACTTGAGTAAACTACACACATGAATATTAATGAGGCTGAAGTATTGACTACAAAAATACTTTCACCTATAAGATTGTTAAAGTACTTGCACATGCAAAGAATATTCTACAGTACGTTTGAAGCGTTTTGCTGGCAGTTTGTGACAAACTGTAATGTTAAGCTTGGATACTGATACAATACTAGGCCACTACTAGGTTATACTGTATATTAATACCTGAAACCAGTGTACTCATCTTAACTTCTTGATGGAATGTGCGACCTATAATCATTCAAAAAAAAGAAATGAAATGTCTATAAAAATATACGATTTCAATTTACATAACAAAATTAGTTCATTTTGAATATATAAAATTCCATAATTATTTCCATTCCTCTTGATCTTTTATTTTAAGGCGTTTAGAAGAAAACATCGTCCAATCTAACTGAAAAATAGTAAATTTGTCTGCAGTTTTTAAGAAGGGACCTGAAAAATCTACATCAAAGTATAGGTCAATCACCTTATCACAGGCAAACTTCTGGAATCAATTGTTAGGAATGCTGTTGTCAACCATTTGCTAGAACATGGTGTGTTACTATTAGTAAATCACTACATGAATTTATGAAAGGTAGGTCTGTCTAAAAAATGTGAGGTATCACTACAAAATGAGTCTCATGGTAGGAAAATCCAAAATTGAGTTATTAATACCTTCTAATAGAGCATAATATAAGCTGTAACCTACACTTTAAATGACATTCATTGGATAAGTATATCTAAAGATCAGCATTTGAAGTTTGCAAGTAGGGAAACACGGTTTTGAGAAAATCACCCATAAAGCAATGAAAAAATATTGACTGTAAATCTCAGAAAATGTGCATGAAGGACACTTTCTTGCAGTAAAACTGACCTAAAAAGTACATTTTAATGAAATATAAGTACCATAGTACTAGTAATTGATTAAAACTAAATTTCTCAAAAATTAGACTTAAGACCTGTTGTGGTGATTATCTCAATTTGATCTCACCTACGATGAGACTCATTTTGTGGTGAAACCTCACAAATGTACAGATGTTTTTGAAAAGTGTGACTTGTGTGATCAGGATACTCCTGCTGACGTAATTTATTTTGATTTCCACAATACATTTGATAAAATATCTCATGGTATTAGCTTAGTGATTGCTTTCAGGGAGTTTTTGTCAATGGAAAAAAAAAATCTGATTGGGCCTCTCTGTTGTTAGCAGTGTGCCCCAAGATTCAGGCTTATTTTTTCTGGATTAATCTTTAGTAAAGTTTGCAGATTGTTGCAGTATGAGGTTGATGCTAATTTTTTACACAATGACATTGACAAGCTGTCCAACTGGTGTCAAGATTTGTTACAGTGAGTTTTAATGTTAACGTCATGTCATCAAGCATCTAGGCCACAATAATACATTATGTTCATATGGATTATTGGTGGGAGATGCCTTGGATGCCATGGGTGCTACTAGGATTTGGGGGTGGGCACAGAAAATTCACTTAAAGAGAATTCATTGGAAATTTACCTGTTTAGTATTTCTAAAATAATAAACATATTTAAATGCCTGCATAATGTACCTCTTTAGTTTTATTCTAGTAGAACAATGCAAAAGTTATTGAACTCTTTTTGGCTAGGAATAGACTATTTATTGATATGTTCGCATTGCTAGTAGGCTGTAGTTTACATCCACGCGGTTGTCACCCTTGCTATTCTATCCTCAGTAAGTACAGCTTTTGCACGTGGCATGTACGCGCCATGGCTCATCAATGGTTACTAGATTTAGATTGTTCACAAAACAAAGTGAATACAGATTCATCCGCTTTATTTTTTAGGATCAACCCAAAAGATAATTTGTTATAATTTACCACTATTTTAATGTTTGAAGGTAATAAAATGATATAAAAATGGCAGACCAATATTCTATTTAAAATGATTACAATATAGTCAATTTAGAATGTTTTATTTTTCTTTTTACATTGGGAAGAATGGACCTTTAAAGAGGCATTCCTTTTAAATCCACCAAAATTCAATTTTCTTTGAAAATTTACATTGACCACCTAAATTGATATTTCTATTTGTTAAAAACATGTCTTCAGAGTGGATATCAAATTAAAGAAAACAAATCGGGATGGATGTATCATTCAGTTTCGGGAGATGATTTGATTCTAGGACTAGAAGTACTACTGTAATGTATATGATTAGCACCCTTCCAATCGACTTCTACGATGATTCACGAAGGTCAACAAAACACATGGAGCCAATCAAACTCCTAGAGCATTGCCATTAATGATGCTTACCAAAATATCAGAGTTAAATTTTTTTGCTATACATGAACAGTAACCTTATGACATGACGTAGTACTTCCATACACACGGTCATGTTACCTTCGATACTATCTGATGAAGGGTATATTCAGGATGATCTCTTTGTGTGAACATGACTTTTTGTTGGTCTAGTATGTCCTTAGAATTTGCAGTTCAGGTCTCCTTATTTTAAAAGACATTACTTAATTACACAAGGTTCAAAGATGTGCTACAAGATAACCACACAGTCTGTGTGGTTTGTCTTATGAGGAGAAATTGGGGCTTTTAGGTTGACTTCTTAAGAGGATAGGAGGATTAGAGAGGACACAAGGAATTAATTCAGACATGCATTCACTAAACCTAAATTAACACCCACATAAATTGAGGAAGAAATATGCTCATTTAAATTGTCAGAGGCACTTCTTCACATAACGAATTGTAAACATGAGGAATTCCCTGCCTGCCAGTACAGTTGAGGCCAGGACATTAAACATTTTGAAAAGCCGAATAAAAGACAACCTGCTCCTGTTTGATAGCAAATTATATCTAAAATGTCTCATTGATAAAAACCTATTCTTGAGCATATTACAAAATCAATTAGGCATAAAATGGCCATAACATTGACAAAAGAGAACACCACCTATTGTTGTGACGCAAGTGGTTTAGTACTCTACAACAAAAAAATTGTCTTACAAAATCTGACCACAGTGCCTTTTTCAAGATTGCCGCCATAGTCAATAAAACAGCTACAATTTGTATTCTATTCAGGTCTTTTTTGTAAATATCATGTTTAATCAGTCAACAGAACATTTGAGACAACTAAATCCCGGCACTCACTGTGACGTACGATGGTCGCACAACTAAACTGTTGTTCCCTGTGTGTATGGTTTCCAGACACAATGACAGTCTTCTACTCGTCGACAGGGAAATCAATAAACAAACCGTCGGCCAATGAGTAGAAGACTGTCATCGCATCTGGAAACCACACACACACACAAGGAGTGATGGTTTAGTTGTGCGACCGTTGTACGACCATCGCACAACGGGCTTTTTAAATGCTGATTATTGATATTCAAGATGGCTGCATCTATGGTAAATGATTTTTTGTCTATTTCAAGAACCCTATCTCTGGAAAGAACAGGGTTCAAATTTGTTTTGAGAATAATTTGAAAAATTTTCATAGAATTGGTTTAAAATCCGAGTTATTTATGTTCACTCATGTCTTCATTTTTTAATTGCCACATTGTCTGATGATTATCATAACATTATTATTAAAATACTTAAACAATATTTAATATTTAGACATTTATATTGCGGCAATTCAATTCAAATCGAATTATCAAAGGCGCAGTGGACTAGATGTTGTACAGTCAATATCTTGCTACTCCCTTAGGGGTCACGTCATGTCCTACGCAGCTACTGTATTAGCGCACATACTTTTGTCCACGGCAGGGCTTGTGTATGTTGTGTAACCCAAGTCATAAAAAAGGATTACTCAAGTTGAAGATGTAAGCATGGACAACATTGTTCATATCAACATTAATATTAGACTAGAATGGAGAAAATGAAAGAAGCATGCAATTGTTTTGCAGAGATGATATAAAAGTTTTAGGTAGTGAGAATTTCTGGGTAACCAAGGTTTGGCAATGCAGTAGAAGATTGATAAAACACAGTCTTGAGCCAGTATGTAGATTTCAAACTCACTGTGCTATTTTGTGGTAAAAGCATGACATCTGTCAAAGTGTTTTGTATCCCATAAAAATTATGTTAGGCTTGAAATCCATTGTGAATTTGACATGACTTTCATTTTTGCTAGTTAGTGTTCAATTCCAGTGTTACGGACAGAGGGCTACGGACATACAGCTTGAAGACTTTGACCATTGTAGTTTGCAAAATAAGTTACAAATTATGACTGAAAATCTACTGAATGTTTGTCTGGACCTATTGAATATGTGCTTCAAATCTCATTTAAAAACACTAGGCCATTTCTGGGAAAATCACAAAAGATATATCACATTAGAAATCAATATTTATACCAAATTAAGTATTCCATCACATGTTTCGTGAGTAAAGTAAAAAAAAATTTTTTTTTCATCTACACAATGCATGAAAATTTGAATAAGAGACATTTGAGATTATCTGTTTTTTTAATTTCAAAGCCATAGAGAACAGTTTATCTTGCATTACAGGTGTACAGAATTTGTGTTTGATGTACACTATCAAAGTGATTTTTTTTTTTCCTTTGTATTTAGAAAATTAAATTATATAAAATACCTGAAAGTTGACTGAATGTGGAAATCATGCCACAAAAATTGCATTACAGACAAACAGATCCATTCATTTTAATAATACCTAGTTAACTTTAATAAAATTGTAGGGAATACCTCATGATAGATATAGCACTTCGTATTATATAGACTACAGTTACTATATAGATTTTAGATTTTACTGTTTAAAATCATTAACATGGACATTTACAACAATAAGGTCTCAAAACTTCAGCTTTTGATGAGCGTTACAGACGTACAGATTGTTAACTAACATATACACAAATATGCGCAAAAATTAAAAACTTAAAAATTACCTAAAATAAACAATTTGTATCATTCTGTTACGGATGTACACAACATAATCTTTTACAATATTTTTTTTTTTTTAGAAAATTAAAATTATTTTTATTCCTACACATTTATGACAATTCATATTCATTGCACCAGCATCTGTAACCAAGTATTATATTTAACAATGTTGTCAAAATTAGCTTTTTGGGAAAATTCATGCAAAAATTAAAGAAAAAATGTAAATTAAGTGGCCAAAATTAGGGGTAAATATCTTTAAAATGAAATTAGAGCTTCAAACAGTTCAACTAATTATCTTTCCAATGATACCATGGTTTTCATGTGAAAGTGAATTTGAAATGTTCATCCCCAGATTGACCTTTCGCTGGAATTTCCCTAATGTTATTTTTTTAAAAATATTATATGAACATGGGTTAAAATATGCTATTAGGTGTTATATTTCTGTAACCACAGAGCTTTATATTATTTTGTTTTAACATCTATAAATAACAGTTTACATGTCTGTCATAATAACAAACAAGGAAAATTATACATTTTTTACCTTACATGTGGAACAAATGTTTTAGCATATATATTTTTATTTGGGAATGTAAAAAATTAATATCAATGACCACAGAAAATTGGCTGTACATCTTTAAAAAAAGTTCAGAAATTACATTTTTTAGTTTGACAGACACATTTATTACTATGCATGTGTTAGTTTGACAGACATATAATTTCAATTTGGCTCTAAAAAAGAAAAACAAATGTGAAGAAAATATATGAAGACCAATAGCAACGCTCATTTTAAATGTTTTATTTTAAATGTGAAATTCTAAAAAACAATCTTTAAGATTCATTTTAAGCCATGAAAAGCTAAATAATCTCTTCTGTCCGTTAGTTCTGACCATGGAGCTATAAAATTCTGACAGACACACCATAAAATGTTTCCCCCCAAGCAAGAAAATTTGAATAAGAATACAATGGAACTATATTACTGTCAGAAATAATGTGTTGATATATGTAATTCACAAGTAATAGTTTTATGGTCTGAAATGTATACTGTTGAAGTTTCATACTGACATGGACATGTTATATTTTGACAGACACTAATTATCTTCAGACAATTCAATAACGCCTCCTTTTTAACAAACTGATGGTACAATACCTCAGTAGAGCATTCTCTAGTTCCAATTTGCAAAATAAATTTCATAACTTATAGTTTGCAAGAACTACAAGAAATAAAGTGTGTTAGTTTTGAAGAGAATTTTCAGAAAACTTTTGAAATCGTGATAAAAATTTCACCCACGTAAAAAATTGTACACAATATACAGAATTTGGAATTGTTTGTTTGTTTGTTTTTATTTCGAATCCAATCAGAACAAACAAGACAATCACAGAAAACATACAAAAAGATAGAAAAACAATCTGATTCAGGACGACCCAATTAATCCTAAATGAAGGATTAGTTTCCATTGGGGTCCCATAAAATTGAATTATGAAAATATAATAGGCCTATATAAATATAAAAAGCAAATATAAATTGGTGCAAAATTTATAAATATATATATATTTTTATACGTTTATTTAAAAATTTGTTGATCATTTGTTAGGTTTCTGAACCATTTAGCCAGAACAAGGTCGCATGTAGACCTAAACTTTGTTTGTTGGGCAATTGTCCATTTAAAATCATTCATTAAAATATGTGAATCTAATGCTGGAATGTTATATTTTTGTTTTTATCATTTGTTTTATGAATAAATAAAACTAAAAAGACAATACTAATTTGAAAAAAAATTTTAATTCCATAAATTGACTTAAACTGTGTATGTTATGTCTTTGCTAGGTGTTGTATTTACTAAAACTAGTGAACAATTATAAAATTTGCATTGTATTTTAAATAAAATGAAATTTAGCCCTATGGGGCTCTATTTTATAGCACTTTAGCATATTTTTACCCATATGTGAAAATATACAAAAGAATCCAAATTAAAATTTACCTTTAATTGATATGTTTACAATCGGCCCAGGTGTATCAGTAGAAGATCTTTCTAGGAAGTATAAAAATACAGTATTTTAACCCATTAGTCCCTAAATGCCCCAAATAGCCCTGCTTATTACTCCCTGAAATTTTCACAACAGCACTGGCAATTCAACTCACTGTCTGGCACAGTTCTCCGTAACCTAGCATGTTTTGAAAAACATTGCATCGAATTAGAAAAATTGAGAATTGAAATCGATTTTTGTTAGGATCGCATTCCAAAAATCAATTTTTGTTGCGAACGTTCAATCATGGTTTATGCAAGTTATAATTTGCACATGAAAACATCAAAATGTCAAGTAAAAAAAACTTACGTAAACAACAGCGGCAGAGCTCACCCCAAAACTTTTTTGATTGTTCAGTCCAACAACATAGCACTTTCGTAGCAAGTCCAATCAAAAATATGATGAACACTAAAGTTAATAAACATAATTATTTTAAACACTGATGTAAATTATTAATTAATTTTAGATGTCACTCTCTTTACCATTGTTTATATACAAGAGATGATATTGGACCTACAAATTCTGTGAAAAACGATCAGTCAAACATAAAGAAAGGTCCATAATCATAATGCATTAACAGTCACCTGATTTTTCAGTGACAGTTTATGTAGGCAAAGAACATATGAATCAGCAAATGCTTACATGCATTAATTTCTGTGATAGATGTCAAATGATCCTCAAAAAAAAATGTATTTTACAAAAAAGCACGACACGAAACTTCTTCCTAATTTAAGTTTAAATTTGTTTAAGAGAAAGACCCTATTATTTATTTTAGTCTGGCGGTACGAATATCAAGATATGTATGTAGTTCGATTTATATTGCGCCTTATACAGTCTCAAGGCGCTGTGGACCAGATGTTACACATTCATATGACTTTCTACGCCCCAAAGGGTCACGTCATGTCATACAAATTATACTCAAATATTAGCATATTTCAAAACGAACATGTGTGAGGTCTCACCAAAAATGAGTCTCGTGGTAGGAAAATCCAACACTGATTTATATCCTTCTATTGGAATATACTGTGAGCTGTAATCCACACATTAAATTATATTTATTTGTTACTGTAAGTAGATACAAGATAAACCGCCCATAAAGCAATGTAAATTAATTAAAGGAACATAAATCACAGAAAATCTGCATGAAGGACACTTTATTGCACAAAACAAAACCCAAAAAATATATTACAATGAAGTATAAGTATCATAATACTCATAATTAAATCTACATTTATCAAAAATTTGACTTCAGACTAATTTTGGTGATTATCTCAATTTGACCTCAACTATGATGAGATTCAGTTTGTGGTAAGACCTCACAATTGTTTGGTATGGTTTCCCCAAATTACCTGGACTTAGAATAATAGGTACTAGATATTCATTTTTCCATGATGACTCTTGGTGTGGCCCAGTTGTAACTGGTAATGTTGTTGTTGTTGTTGTTTCAGCTGAAGAAAAAATATATGGATTAGCATGCTAATAAAAGCTTAAACATATCACGTTTTGGTAGATAGTACATACAGTAGTACATTATCACCAGTGAGAAGGGGCTAGGCCCTGTCTGAGGTACTTTCCACTACTATTTTGGCTACCCTATAGCTGCACTTATGATCCCTGAGCAGGGTGAAATGATAGGACTATCACTGGTGGGTGATGGGCCTATCGTCTGCTGATGAGGGGACTTGATTTCAGTCGAAACTTAAAATTATTTTTTTCAATTTTGGTCGGATTTTCTCTACTGTTTACATCTAAATATTTATTAAATTTTGCAATATATGGCCACCTTCCGT
The DNA here is from genome assembly GCA_025631205.1 of Nesometra sesokonis. Classification (NCBI taxonomy): domain Eukaryota; kingdom Metazoa; phylum Echinodermata; class Crinoidea; order Comatulida; family Antedonidae; genus Nesometra; species Nesometra sesokonis. The sequence goes on from JAOTQE010115488.1 coordinate 12,053, forward strand.
TTTTATGGGCTTGTCCCAACCCGTTTATCTTTATCATTATCATTTGAAATCTGGGGTCCACCATTTTTGCACAGTAGAGATTGTACCTTTAGATCTTCGGCCATATCCTGAGACCTATACGGACAAGACACATTAAAAGAGATTTAAAATATTTTAGTGTCAACTGAAGTTTCAGTAATTTTGCCTCTATTAAAATTACAAATACTGTACCAAGGTATATTTTTCCCTAAAATTTGCATATCACCTTGTCTACTGTATGTGCACTGTTTACTTAAATAGCAATACGATCTGGCTATTTTACCATTCCCAAATTGGTGTAGTGCTCAGTGACAAGTGCCTAGGCCATGTTTCCACTACTATTTTGGCTACCCTATAGCTGCACTGATGATCCCGAGGAGGGTGAAATGATAGAACTATTGCTGGTAGTTGATGGGCCATCATCTGCTGATGAGCGGACTTGATTTCAGTTGAGACTTAACATTATTTTTTCAATTCTTTCAATTTTCTCTACTATGTAAACATGTTGGGACAAGCCCATAAAAACAAAACATACGTACGTACACACATACACACCCACACACGCATACATACTGAAATTTGCATATATCTGGCCAACATTATAAAAGCTTACGTTTTGGCTGTACGGTTATCATTGCTGGTTTAGCCCTAAAGCAACACATACATCACGTGGACAGCACTAGCCCTTTTTGTACGCACGTAAACAGAGATCAATTTGATACACTTCTCATTGTAGATAAATCAGCCAGACGGGATCTCAAACGAGATACTATTTTTTATAGGGCTAGTGCTGTCCACGTGATGTATGTGTTGATTGTGAGAAGAGTTGCATTCTAATCGAACTTGAACTCGCCAC
>JAOTQE010115499.1:0-12926 GCA_025631205.1 Nesometra sesokonis
TGCTGAATGCCCATCAATGCCTAATTAGTGTCTCACGGAATTCACTTTCTAGGCCGTTTTCAGGCCCATGCCCTACACAGCCTACATGCTTCCTTCCGTCTGAAGGGGAATGGGAGATGCTCATCATCCCCTGAAAGGGGTTCTCGAGGGCCCAAACTTCACATATATATCCTAATTTTATTTTGTTTTCTACCTCCCAAAAGGGGTGATCGAGCACCCAATCACCCCTGAATACGCCACTGAACACACACCCAATTAATTGATGTATTTTCAATGTGGTTATTAATAATAATAATACTAATAATTCTATTTATCATGTTGTTAAAACTGTATAGTTTTTTCCATGATATACCCAAATAAACCGAACAAGTAAACTCATAGAATGAAATTAAATTTACATCGTTTTACATAATTAAAACAATATCACAACATCTATTGTTAAAAACTAGTTAATGATTAATATTTTTTACATTTTTATACGATGTCAACATCCTCTTTATAATATACAATAGTAATGCAGGTAGGATTACACTCTGCATACGTCATAATGTTATTATTGTTGTTATTTTTCAGACAAAGGATAACAATAACTAGGTCATGTAAAATCATTGAAAACCAGAAATTGGCCTTCGACCAAAGATCTTACAAGATAGCGCGCTGGCCTATTCCAGTGCGTAATGCCATGGAATTGCGACCGCTACAAAATAAGGAGTAACGAACGCGCAGGTAGAATATATTGCAAATAAAAATGATTTGATTTGATAACACAGACGCATTTATTTAAATACTAGTAATACAATATTAATATCTATGTAAAATTCAGTATCACCCCTTGGAAAAATCAATAATTATTTTACATAAATAACTATTATAAAAACTAGAATAAAACAAACATTTTATAGCGCCCTCTACAAAATAAGGAGTAGAAATAAACGTAGGTGGCGTACACCATCATTACAGAATTTCCATGCAAAAATCGGCCAGCGCGCTATCTTTACATTATAAGATTTTCGCCTTCGACCAAATAAAGATAAGTACACCATGAGCGTCATCACCCTTCCCTTAATATATAGCATGTGCACCTCTATTTTTATAATGAGAAAGAAACAATATTCAGTAATGTCAATACATGGTAATAAATGTAAGTTTGGATTCAAACTTTTTTTAGTTGTTGATGAAATCTGTAATTAAGTTTGCATCATTACGGTACGTAGGCCTATTTGTTATTTTGTTATGGTCAAAATAAAGTCTGTGATCTAATGGTTAAGGATTTGGTAAATATGTCGACGAACATGTAAAATATACTGCAATAAAAGTAAATAAACCCCATTAGACCTATTCCTCCTCTACAATTCATTGAGGATTAACAAATAGGTAGGCCTATGTATTATTATGGATGGTTTTGATATATCAATTTATACTTATAAAATGTTTAGATAATGACAATTGATAATGTGTAAAATAACATACTTGTAAAGTAATTGTATTCATATTCTGTTAAAATCGATGTAAACACAGACAAAGTGAAATAATGTTTGCATGGCCACGGCATCATTTACAATATAAATAAAGGTTGTTTTCCACTAGGCGAATTTACTCACGCGAATCGTAAACTTTTGCATGCACAGTTTAAGTTTACAAAGTTTACTGCGAATACTCATGAGTTAAAATTCACGATTCGCACGAGTAAATTCGCCTTGTGATATAATACGCCACGTGTGTAGTTCTGAGAAAAAAAAACAGCTTATCGACGTTTCGATCAACATCCTTCGATCATCCTGATCAAACAGTTATTGTACATTACGTATGTAGTTTTAATATTAACTTTAGCTTATCGACGTTTCGATCAATATCCTGCGATCATCAATCTAAAAAACTACATTAGTGAGGTTTCGCAATGTTACGAAATACGAAAACGAAAACGGATACGTCATAAATTCTTTTAACGTTTAGCTATAACACCTTGAATATCTGTCACATTTGGTGAATATTTTAGGACGATCATCAACGATTCGTAGGTGGAACATTTGATATATTTTTGAACAAATTAAACAACTTTCAAAAATTGAAGTGTGACGTTTTCGTTTTCGTATTTCGTAAGTTTGCGAAACCTCACTAATAATGAGGTTTCGCAACTTTACGAATAGGTATACGAAAACGAAAACGGATACGTTATAAATTCCTGTAACATTTCAATACCACACCTTGAATAGATATCTGTCACAGTTGGTCAGTATTTTACAACGATCATCAACGATTTGTAGGTATCACATTTGAACACATTTTAGCAACTTTAAAAAATGGAGTGTGACGTATCCGTTTTCGTTATCGTATTTCGTATTAACATTGCCACTCTAATGAGGATGAACGAAGCATATTGGTCGAAACGTCGGAAGGTTTGTTACAGGATACATACACGGGGTACTACGCACAATAAGTGAATATAATAGTAGGTTTTAAGGTTTATTTAAGGCCAGATAGAGGTGTTTCGGTCGGTTTATCCTCAAGGTTTTGAGAACAAATCACATAATCGGTGAATGAAATAAATGTGTAAATATTTTAGAAAAGTTTAAGTTGTTTGGTTATTTATTTAAAAAAATGTCGACATATTGTCACGTACACTGTTTGCAAGCGTCATTGGGTCATTATAATCATATTTATCACGTCGTTACTGTTATCTCTGTAGTCATTGCTATCATCATCTTTACCATCATCATCATTATCCTCATCATCATCCTCCTCCTCCTCCTCCTCAGCATTATCATCATCATCATCATCATCATCCTCTTCATCATTATCATTACCACCATCATCGTCGTCATTGTCATCACCATGATCGTGTTTGTTGCCATTATCCAGGGCGCCCTTTGGGAAAGTAAAATATATCAATATTAGCCTATTTCTTTTGTCTATAAAACAAAAATAGTCAGCTTCAATTGATCCATTAACACGCCCCTGAGGCCATTTCTCGGACATCTAAAGTCAAACATTTCCCGGACCCCCTAGAACCTTTACCCTCCGTCCCCCCTTTTCCAAAAGTCTGCATCCGCCCCTGTTATCATCATCATCATCATTATCATCATAATCTTCATTTCGTCACCGTCGTCGTGTCATTCCTTTTTTACTTGCCGGATAACGAAACTTTAGAGTGTGACATCTGCCTCCAGTAACAATATCACTAATTAAAAAAAACCTTAATAAACAAAATTGTGTCACTGCTATTTATTCGACGAGGACACTAAATTATTGTTATTGGCTAGTAATTAGCGGAGTGTCACTAATTAGCCAAATTTTAAGTAAAGCCCAGTGTCAACTAAAATTGATGGTGGTGTACAGCCGAAGGCTGTTTTTTTAAAGTGGCCCAGGTGATGATCAGCTTATTTCTCATTTGAACTTAGGACCCTCGCACTTTGGCATAGACTTATTAAAGTTAAAGAGAGGAAAGTAAACACGTTTACACTTGTATGCAAATTAGTTGTTTTATCCTTTACTATTCTCTAATTATATGTGAAAGTTCTTTGAAATAAAACCAAAATTATGCTTACTTGTATACGTTTCGTTGACTCTCAGTCAACATCATCAGTACGATTGTGTCTGGTTTTCTTTCTTCCTCCTGGTGTTTTTTGGCGGGTGCCACCAACGGTTGAACTTTCATTCTTTTCAAGAAGGTTGTAAAAAAACAGACACAATCGTACTGACGATGTTGACTGAGAGTCAACGAAACGTATTCAAGTAAGCAAAATTTGGGTTTTATTGCAAAGAATTTTCACATATAATTTTATTTATGACAACAGATGAAATTTGATCAGCAATTTACGATTCTCCTTTTGAACTTGATGAAAAATAACAATCTAACCATTTCTGGTGTAGTTGGACCACATACCGGTAGATTGTCATATGCAATTGGGCGGTGTTAGATCCCTGTTTTGAACTATCAAATTCGGTTGGTTATTTCCAAGCGAATGACTTAATAATAGCAGAATTATAGGCCTACCTTATAATTTACACACATTAATCATCGTCATTTATTCCTAAAGAATAGAAAATCCACCTTCCCCTCTACGCCGTACCCTTACCCGTGTAGAAGAGTATATATTTTACTTTTCATGTAGAAGTGTTGCTGTAACATGATCATGAAGATGAATGATGGACTGAGTATACCTTCTTATTATGGACATGTCTAATACCAGGGAACATTGAAATTGGTCTACCCTTTTAAACACAAAATTGAGAATGGCAAATCATTATAAATACGTTGACACATTGGGCAGGGGTACGGAAACTTACACGCTCACAAAATTAAGAACAATTTAGGTGTAATTATATTTAACCAATCGTCAAGGGGAGGATCCAGGATTCAGCTAGGGAGAGGGAGTGGGTTGATGCATCGGATTCTCTCATAAAACAAATCCGCCCCTGCGCAATGTTGTACCACACACGGGCCTGTAAACTCTGAGAAGTATCGGATTTGACAGAACCCTTTCCTTTTAACCTTAAAGTTTAAAATACACATAACATGAATGTTATTATAACATTTAAAAACATGTTTTCCCCTAGGAAGCTCCGTGAATCAGGTTAATGCAGTGACACATTTATATGCAAATTAATAAGTAGGCTTTTATATCAACAAACCTCGTTGATACTCGGTTATTCACTACTCTATAATAGATGTAGATGTAATCAATTTCAAAAGGTATAATGTATGTAATTCAATTTATTTTCATCTAAACTAAATGACAAAAATAGACCATCTGGTCGAAATTAACAAAACATTGTAGCATGTTACATCAGAATACTTAGACAAGACAATAATTTAATTTGTTGAGATGCATATTGTATTTTTAATATTGTTAGCTTTTACTTTTCTAATAAACAAGATATATCAGACATTCTGTATTGAATCTTTACACGATGGACGGAAAGTGCGGGCGCTCGATTTTTTTTAACCAATAAAACAATTCTAATTATATTAGTACTATTATTTTTCTATCAAGGGAATTGGTTTTATCATCATGTCCAGTCTGGGGTCAGGGTTCCGCTTTGGGGTTGCCAGTGGCCGCGCTACAGAGAGCCAGGGGCGCTACGGTTCCCTCCGTCGGGGACCTTTCCCCTCCCCGTCGGAGATAAATTTTAGGTTACGTCAGGGTAAACATTGACTTTGGGTGTGTTACAGGCAAGATATCCTGTTTAAAGCAAGTCTTTGCCGTCCCTGTTACACATGCTGTTGGGGAAATTCTGGCGCCACCACTGGGGGTTCCCAGTGCCTATACGACCAAATCTTCGGGATTGACTTTTTGATTAGGCCTACATCTGACGCTACAAGTCGACAACATACAGAAATAATCCACATTTCATAGCAACGCGTAAAAAAAAACGGATTTTAGAGAATTTAAATGTTCTAGTCCCAAGGGTATCGAGTTTCAGGTCCAAATTTAAATTTTCAAAATTAAAATAAACCAGGATGAATGATGTGAATGTGAATGTGAAGACATGGACAGTTAACATCCCATCCTACGGAAGCCGTAAGAAGCACCTGTGAATTAAAATTAAATGCACGACCGCCTGATAATTATGTTGCCGCCGCTGGCCACTTAGCGGGTCTTAAATTTCACTGGTGGCATGGGCTGCCGTACAACCATCCTCACCATTCTGTAAACATGATTACTGTCTAAGCATTAATAATTATTTTGAAATAATATCATATTTAATTTATTCCATTTTAAATCTGTCTTGATCGACCTTCAAATTACTAGCATACGTACCACACGTTAAATATGCGATACATTATTAAAGTTGACAAACCCATGAAGCATATTCCGGAATACGTGTTAAGAGCAAACTACATGGATTATTAATTCTGCAAAAAATGCATGAATAAAATATCCACTAGATATAGATTTTATGACTATGATATCCCCAACAACCCGTAGATCCCCATTCTGAATAGTCCACTCAATTTCAGCAAATCAACATTCACTATCTTGTCGTCTGCTCGCGCAGACAATTCATGAATCGGTTAAACGAGATTTACGCGGTAACATCGGTTCTAGTTAAACGTAAAACGGCCTATGTTTTCGAGGGTCTTCGGTAAATTACTTGTGGTTTTCGGATTATATTGAACTATGGGAGAAATTATTCATCTACAAATAGGGCAATGTGGTAATCAAGTTGGAACTCAGGTAAATTACATATTAAATGAAGTAATATCTTATTTTAAAGTCCAGCTTATTTAAACATACGCATCAATGTTTAAATTAATATCGTGTGAACGCAGCCTAAGCAGGATACAGTATGTTTTAATATGTAATTTTATTGGAATATTTATGGTACAGCTATCAGGCAACAGAAATAATGCAGTATTCGTTTTCTTATCTAGTGATGCATGAATTTCAATTCTCTCTTACATTAATATTCCTACGTATAAGATCTTAGAAGGAAACATGATTTATTATGCTTATTTGTACTTCGCTTGTAGCGATCAGAAACGTACAGTGTTAAGCTTTGTGTTTCATGACATTGAATAAAATGCGTTGTACCGTAGTTTTTTGCGTCACTTTTAACGTACATTAAACTTGACACATGAAAATTCATAGTGGGCCAATTAACGGCAAAAGAACTTAAAATTCCCGACCTCGAGAATAGAGGACAGCTACTTTGAAATTTTGCTCTCCTAGGAGTAGGCCTGCGGTTGGAACTCAGAATGGTAGGCTACCCCCACAGTGGCGGAGGCAGGGGTGTTGCCCTAGTTGCCCGGGCAACACCCTTAATTTCATAGTTTTCTTGTAATAAAATACAAAATCCAAATTAGTACAGCATGGTTCAACTAAATGTCCATTACATCATAGGCCTATATCAATATTGAAATTTCTGGGGCTGGTAGAGAATAATTTGTATGATATTACTCATTGAACTCTGTCGGGGGACACAGATCGCCCCAACTATAGGATTTTGACTCTGGGCAACCCCCTTAAAATTTATTCTGCGACCGTCACTGCCCCACCACCTCTCCGGGTTAGCGCTAATGCTAACCATTAGTAGGTCTATTTTACATAACATTAAACGTAAGGCCCGTTGTAATTTAAAGGAGAGGATTGTCAGTGGAGTTTTACTCTTTTACTCTTCATCCAACATGGCAACTTGATTAAACGCGTTTCTTTCTTTTACATCCCTCTTTGATTTTTGCTCCAAACTCATGAGTTTCCTAATTTAAAATTCATGTTCTCTTTCTAGATCAAAAACAAAACATTTTTATCTATCTATGGGGAGCAGAAACATAACATTGTAAAGGGAATCAACGATCTGACTTTGAGTCTATCATACACGGCTGCATACCAAACTGAAATAAAAATAACACCACTCTTTGGTTGACCACACTTGATCAAAATTGTTTTCAAAGCAAACGCTTATCGTGTTAATAAATAACAACATAAAAACAGCATTTGTTTACTTCGACGCGTCAAATATCAATAAAATGTTCAATTTAGGGGCGGCTCTAAGAATAACTAACGGGGGAACACTATTCCCCATCCATTCCCATATTGCCCTGTTTTACGTCTCATTGGGCGTTATTTAGCTTTTTGGGTCAATTTTAATGGTGGGGCACATAATAAAAAGGGAGTACCCCCTAAATCCGTCCCTGCAATTATTGTCATATCACATGTGTCCTTGTATACGTGTTTGCAAAGACCATAATTATATTACAAATATTTTTTTAATAATTTAAAAAACTTATTGTACGCTTTTGCATATGCTGTTACGTTATAACATACGCATAATACAAATAGTTATTCTAAACCTCGTGCATAATATATTTCGTATTAAACAGGTAATTCTAAACGAACGGTTAACATCACGATAATGGCTACTGTATCTGTTGCGCATTTCTTCAAATCATTGCGTATTTTCGCTAATTGGAAATGTATCTTGTGATCTTATATCGGAACAGCATCGAAAGTCAATTTACGAGTCCTTCATTCTATCATAAGTCTTAATGCAAAACAGTAACACGAATAAATGTTTACCTAAATTCATAGGCCTACTAAATTTGCATGTTTTTTATATAAGCAGGTACCACTTTACTGAGTTACAAGTAGTTAAGTTACATTAGATCCCAGATAAAACAATACTTATTCTACTAGTTTCACCCTTTATATTTCTTATAAAATTACCCTTAGTTGTTTTAATGATTCGTTTACAGATTGAAAAATGTGACAGTATATTACAAGTACCGTGTATATTTCCAAAAGAACTATTAAAAATGTTGACGTTTCGACTAGTATATTTTGATCATCTTCAGCAATTAGGTGTAACACATGATTTATATTTAATTATATTTATATTACTTTTCCCCACTTATTCCGATTGTATATTTTAGCACGAGTCGCAGATAGCATTAAAATAAATTGTCCTCCACGTATTATTTAGGCCGTTTTGTTACATTTTATTCGTTTAGTCTTTAACACCATATAACACACATCACTGAATTATAAACATCATGGGCCTTGTCATTTATTTCCTTTATTTCCGTCTTAGTTCCAGACTATCAACCCCAATAATGTCAGCAAAAATAAAGTTAAAGTTAAAAGTTTCATCCAACATGACGCTGTTCTTCTAATTTTAAAATATCATGAATTTACTGATGTAAAACTTGTACAATATCATGAATAAAGTTGGCTGTAATATATATAGTAGTTCCTTGACCGAATAAATCAGGAAATTATCAAAACATCACTTTAAATTGCACTAGAACAAGCGTGGATCCAAGGAGCCCACCCGGCCCGGGCCCCTTTTGAATTGGAAGAATAGCAGGGGATGAAGAATGGCATGAAAGGAGTGGTTAGTCCTGTGAGCGACGGCGAGCAATTTTGGGTGGGGACCAGCGGACCAAGTTCCCCCGGTCGTGGCCCAGGGGCTCGGAAATTTGTGCGTTAGGTAACATGCTAAAAGACACATTAAAATCAATCAAAATGTCTCGTTTTCTAGATAAGCCTGTCTTGGTTTGAAGTGGTACTACCGTGCGGTGGACCAGGGATAGGCCTATTGGAAAGAAAGACAGGCGACGTTTAAATGTTCAACAGAACATTTAGCAATTAAAACTTTTTCGAAAAATCACCAGAATACATTTTATAAGCTTTTCGGAGTGTCACAATTTAAGGTGGTTTATTATGTTGAAAGGGAAAACACACCAGAAACAAGACGCGACAGTTGTTTGAATATAGACCTCTATGATGTTCAGAAAAGGCACATTATAAAATGTGGTTAATTGAATTTCCGAGCCTTATTATTAAATCGAGGTATGACAATGTCTTCATTTGAAGAAACAACACCCATTTCAGCTCGATCATGGTTGTTGGGCCGAGATGCAAACATTAGTACGGTATGTTGAAACTGGAGATGATCTGAAATGGTGCTCTTTTGCGTTATAAATGCTTTTTGAAATTAAAAATTAGACCTAATATTGAGACATGATTGTGTTACCATTTGAATGTAAAGATAAATCACACCCACCTCACTGTAATAATTGTGGACTTCTGGTTTCAGACATATTTTCTTAATTTGGTAATTGGTGATGTCAAATCTTTATACAGATATTTCAAAAGCTACCGTATTAAAATATATAGATTTTTAGAAGTTGAGTACAAGTCTGCATTACTGATAGCTGGCTTACAATTCATGCAATGGTATGATACTGAATATGTCTTCACATTAGCATTCTTTTACTAGAAAAAACATTGCCCCAAAATTTTAGGGAACCTCTCCCCTCCTCCAACCCCACTCTGGATGCGGCTCTGAATAGGACTATGATTTGCATCCGAATAAAAAAAAATGACAATTTGGGCCTCTAAAAAGTTCACCAGAGATCATTTGTAATAAAAATGTTCCTGGGACTCTTGACGGGACTTGGACCCACGCCTATTGACATAACACTCAGTTTGTTGTTAGAACCTCATACTGTGCTTGTCCAACTTGGCATCAGTCCCTCTCTTCCAGGGGCGAATCTTAGGGGGCGGGCCGGCCCCGGCCCCCCCTTTCGGAAAGTAAAATAGAGTCCTATCAATATTATTAACAGTGTCTATAAAACAAAAATATTCAGCGATCACAAGGCAAGAATTGATCCATTAACAAGCCCCCATAGGCCATTTCCGGACATTTAAAGTTCAAAAATTTCCCGGGGAAGCATGCCCCCGGACCCTCTAAAACGTTGAATCTCTACTGTCCCCCGTTCGGCCCTCCTTTTCCAAAAGTCTGCATCCGCCACGGTCTTTTAGTTCAGCTGGATCTACATCTGTAGAACATGATGGGCTTACGACATTTATAAGCTTACACATTCATGCAGTTAATAAGAACTCATTTACAGACAGAAATACAGATAAAAATTCCACTCAAAAAACGAATTTCGAGTCTAGATCATACCTCTAATGACCTAATCTATGGTTCAAGCGGATGTGGCAAAATCACAAGCATAACTCCTAACACCCCGGTTCAATTCTTCTTGTGAATCGTTTACTCATGTTAAATTACATCACGTTTCCCTTGATTATTCAAGTTATTCATGTGTAAATGTTGTATCACCTCGATGAATACACAAAATGAATCTTGTTAAAGAGTACAATTTAAATGAGACCATTAATATTACAAAATGTTTTAAAATCAATTAACTGAAAGGAATACGGCCATAAAGTTCCGCAACTTTACGAAATACGAAAACCAAAACGGTTACGTTTAAGTAGAACAAAGGAGATTAAAACTTCCTTGGTGGAACACCTTGAATATCTTTCACAGTTGGTCAATATTTTAGGACGATCATCAACGATTGTTAGATGGAAAATTTGGTATATTTGAACACATTTAGCAACTTAAAAACAATAAGTGTTGCGTATCCGTTTTCGTTATCTTATTTCGCAAATTAACGAAACATCTAATATTATTTCATATAGTGTTGTTGACTCGAACAATAGGTTTAAATATAAATGCCAGAATAATTTTTTTTTAAAAAAACCAAACATTTGTGGATAAGGTTCCGCTCACTAAATCAATCAATCCTGATTCAGGTGACAAAGCATCAAAAGGAGAATCATATGGCGATTGTCAGACCCCACGCCCCCCCCCCCCTCCTTCTCGAGGTCCACCTAAGTTTTGAACACTTGACAGTGCACAGATAAATTATTTAGTGTAACCTCCATATAATACGTGTCCTCTAAAGATCCGTTGTATTTAGTGGTTAATTAATTACAGTACAACACAGATGATAATTTGAATTGAATAAAACACTCATATTATATAGGCATAATCCTATCTTCTGTTTTGGAATACAGAAGATATATATTTTACTTTAACAAATGTATAATCTTTTTTGGAATACTTATTTTGTTTATTTTGACCTTTATTTTAAACTATTAATATTTTACAATGTGTGCCTCTAAGAGTGCACCAGAGAGCATCTATAAAAAACAAATTCCTGGTTCTGGCGGGCCCTTTTCCCACGCCTATTGCCATTAGTTTTCCAAAAAAAAAAATCTTACGCTTGTCCGTTTTTCAGGAATAAGACCCCATTTCCGAATCCAGGACCAAACTGGAAGAGGGGCCAGGCGCGGATCCAAGGGGGGGGGCCCAACGGACCCTAGCTCCCCTTTTGAAACCAAAAAAATACATTTTTTGCACAATTTTGAATAAAACGGGCAACCACGCCCACCCGAATCTACGTTGACATGAAAGTTGCCCCCCCCCCCCTTTTCGGTGGATCGTGGATCCGCCCCTGGGAGCACTTTCCCTAGTCCAGGTGGGCGTGGTTCCCGGTGGTTTTGATTTCGACAACTAAAAATAAACAAAAACATATCTTGCGTGTTTTGGTACACTTTTTATTGTCAATTTTAGACCCGGCGCTACTAATATAAAGGGAGGGGCATGACTACGTTTTGGCGATAATTGGCAGGGCACCTGCTGCGCCCTACATCCGCCCTGGGTCCCCAATCCAGCGTACGGGTATGTTGTGCAGTTTGTTAAAACAGGTATTATTTCCCCAAATTGTCACACCTCAGTCCCAGCCTTGGTGGGGACGGACATTAGCCACAATCCTAGTAAGTGGGTGTGGCATATGCACTTGCAGCACTTCCCGTTTTAACACATCGACGCCGGTATAATAGTAACTGCGCATTCCTATTTTTGGCCAACTCTTATCAGCACTAGAATTATTCAGCAGTTCATTAGATAATGAAAATCACTAGCAAGAGACGTAGATTGTGCGTGTTATTGCGTTTCCCTTTTCGTTTTTACTGCCTTGTCATTAATATTGATATCTGTAGATGTTTCATATTGAATCAATATGGTTTAATAATGCCCCTATCAACAATTTGCCACAATGGAAAACATATGCAGTGTCCTACTTCCATTAATGTCGATAACATGAATTTCGGTGTCGTGAAGAACCGGTAACAGTCCTTTCTAACGGGGAAGATCTGTTCTGGCTGCACCATTGTTTCTAATCGGTGAACATTTTGGGGAAAACACTAGGTCTATCTATCTTTTCTAAAAAAGTGTTCAAGTCATTATCATCGTAATTGTCTTTTATAGTCTTTGGAAAGGGGAATGTTTCTAGAGATGCTGAGTCCTTCTATTTCCCCCAAGCCAAGAGTTATAAAGCGTGTTTCATTAATACATAAGGCCAGTGGCCGAGAGAATACATATAAATTGTATTTAAAAATCATGATACAAACTTAACTGACATTTGTTTCTTTGTTATACACAATAAAAATGAATATTCTCTATTAGATTAGTATTTTTATGACAATAGTGAGGTTTCGCAAACTTACGAAATACGAAAACGAAAACGGATACGTCACACTCCAATTTGTTCCAAAATGTGTTCCAAAATATATCAAATTTTCTACCTATGAATTGTTGATGATCGTCGTAAAATACTGACCAAC